>JAMPIV010000388.1:810000-961823 GCA_024509875.1 Oreohelix idahoensis
TTTACCCCTGGCAGCAGGGGTTAATTTAGAGTTTTTTGGTTTTTTTTTTTTTCGGGGTGGGGGGGGGGGGGGGGGGGGGGGGGGGGGGGGGGGGGGGGGGGGGGGGCGGGGGGGTGGGGGGTGTAAGGATCAATAGGAACACATGTCAATTTAGTCATTAGACAAGTTAATTTACAATCAGGTTCTGTAGCTTTACAAAGATTAGAATTAGATACTGTAGTTTTACTCAGTTTGATTGTATATAAATAAAACCTGATTTTTCGTTAGTTTTTTCCAGGGCTGTGGAGTTGGAAGTCAGTCGTGTGTTTTTTAGTGCAGTCAGTTAAAAAAATGTCTGGACTCCGACTCCAAATTTTATGCCATATGACTAGTAAAAAGACTGTAGTCTGAGTTGGGCTTCTAAACTTTCAGGAGTCGGAGTCAGAAACGTTTTTGGACGACTCCACAACCCTGGTTTTTTTTCTCTCCCACCAACATAGCAAGCTCCTATTGACCAAGGTAACAGTGATACACCAAGCTTTTAACATGGAGCTGAGCTTAACAGCACGCAGTAATAAAATAATAATCTCAAAGCTAACTGCTCTCATGTGCTATAGCCACTGATATGAACAGAGCTCTACTAAAAGAAAAAAACATACATACGTAAATTACATATATATGTGGGTGTACACAAATAATGTCTTATGAAAACATGCCAAGACTTAAATTTATGTCAACAGATAATAACACATTTAATAAAATCTGTCTTTGGGTGTATTTTTTTTCCTTTTATTGTATTGGCTGACCAAGATAACTTCTGTTGCTTTCCTCACTAATACATATTATGACTCTCAGCTATAAGGACAGACTTTTTAACTTGTATGTCTCAAGAAACCGCACGCTTACTTCCAGAAAAGAAACTGCTTTATTGCAGACTGATCACATCAAAAGAAATTCTATATCTAGTATAAATAGTTCAACTCCGAACAATGATTTCAACAGCAAATTATTTTGTTTCTGTCTCACTGAGCAGATGGCCTAAGCCCTGAAGATTGAAAGTGTGTCTTTTTGGTGAGCTAGTGATGTTACCAGCACCCAGCACAATCAGTTCCATAAAATACCATACATTTAGTCCTGGAGATCAAGTTATCTCGCCTGGTACACATGAACATCCCTTACCTCCAGTATTAGAATTAAATATCTGCACAGGCCTTTGCTTCAACCTTGAAGCTGCTGCATTAGGATGCACCGGAGCTTGGTTTGCATAGATTCGAGAAGGTTGGGTGGATGTTGTATTATTTGTACCTCGACCAGTGACTGATCGAGGTTCAACTGAGCTGGCCGAGGTTCCCTGGGGCTTTGGAGGCTTGTATGGTGACTGATTGGTATTTGGAAGAACTCTGGATTCACTAAGGTCTAATCCATCTGGGGGATTTTTGAAAATCTAATTGACAACAGAGAAAAAAGAGAAACAACATTTCAGTGGTTTAAAATTTTAATTCACATAAAGATGAAAATAAACAAGGAAATAAAAGTGAGGGGAAAAAAATTCAATATAACGACAACATAAAAGACAGTAATGAACACATATCAGCAAACTGAAAACACTGAGATCACTTGTAGAAACGCCTGACAATACTGACTGAATCATGTAACACAAAGAAACTAATAGACAGCAAAAATAAATGAAATACACAATATGAACACCTTGTTCAATATAGCGGGGACACAAAGAATAACCACACGTGTGTCCATCAATCTAGTCACG
The DNA here is from genome assembly GCA_024509875.1 of Oreohelix idahoensis. Classification (NCBI taxonomy): domain Eukaryota; kingdom Metazoa; phylum Mollusca; class Gastropoda; order Stylommatophora; family Oreohelicidae; genus Oreohelix; species Oreohelix idahoensis. The sequence continues at coordinate 811,748 of JAMPIV010000388.1, forward strand.
GAGGGTTGGGCATAGTGCTAGCAATTTCATCATGTAAAAAGAAACTGGATAAATCGCAGAATGGATGGGAGGGAGGGAAAGGAAGGGAGGGAGGAAGGGAAGGGAGGGCAGGCAAGCAGGAAGGCAGACAGGAAGGCAGGCAGGAAGGAAGGCAGGCTGGAAGGAAGGAAGGAAGGGTCACAACACAAGAAGGAATACAAAATAATTCTTTTTAATTAAATTTTTTAAAGAAAGAAACTAAAAGATGGAAGAAAAGGAATACCTCCTCATAGTTTTGAATGAGAATTTCAATCACAATGTTACAGAACTTGATATCCAACACAGCCGCCATGGTCTCCTCTTCTGGTCTCATTAAAGATGGGCCAAAGCACACACCCAAGTTGGCCACGGTCATTTTATTTTCTTCACTTTCATCTGCAACTCTGTGAAAATCAATCAACCATTAAACACAATAATGTTCTTGGTATTTCTGCAATGAGCGAATGAGGGATACTATCATTAAAAACATTCAAATTCAAGAAAGGACAAACAATTACATCCACTGACAACTAGAACTCAGTGTAAATATTCTCCTTTTCCTTAGTTGGGACTGTTCTACTTGGGTCTGCAGGGGGTGGGATTTTAGGCCTTGACGTATCGTCTGGTTGCAGACCATGTCTCTTCTTGTTACTTCAACCACCTTCCTCAGATACCTCATTTCTGAGGTTTGGATCTGGCTTTTGTGGGTTGTAGTTACTGCCCATGACTCGCATCCATATGTCAAGACTGGGACTTAGGTGGAGCGGTATACAGCCATCTTCGTTTTCTTACCAACCTCTCTCTTGCTGAGGAATCCTCGATTTATGGCCTGAAAAAGTCTCCCAGCTGCTGCTTTTCAAGTGGCCAACTCTTCTTTGATGCCTCCCTTTCGGTCTATAATAGCTCCGAGGTATTTAAAGTGGTCGACCTGCTCCAGGACCTGTTCTCCCAGCTTAATCTGAAGTCTTCTTTCTTCTCGTGATATCACCATGGATTTGTTTGATGTCACCATTTCTAATTCTGTCTCTCCTGATAACATTAATAACTTTTCTGAGGCATCTCATCTCATCAGACGCAGCTGTCCTCTCCTGTGCTTTGGGGAAGAGCATCAATGAAATTAAAATATGAGAGAAACGTAGCCAATTATTTGTTATGCCCTACTCACCTTTTTAAATGACTTATCAACAAATCCAACATTTCAAAGTTTCGTTTAGGCAACTGGTTGACAATGTAATATTTTTCATATTGGAGCAGAAACATCTAGGAGTATGCCAATTTTTTTTTTCCCTGCGAGATGAAGTGTTAAGTTAATTAACTTAAGGGCATGTACGGCAGTGAAAATCAAATTTCAGGTACAAAATATCATTTTTTAACTTTTGAGCTTATTTTATTAAATAATCATTGAGGAATCAATTGAGCAAGGTTTTATGACATAAAAAAATGCATTTGATGTGTCAAAAAGCATATTTTCCGCACTACCCCCAAGCTATGGTTTGCAAATTTGTGCTGAAAATGCAAGATTTGCCTCTCCATAATACCTTATTTACGCTGTCCGCATCGTGTAGTATTTGGTATCGATGAAAAGGGAATATTTTTATCTTCCGGATTATACCAAATTCGAAACTGACTTTCTCATAGCTCTGCTTGATTTGGTATTCAAAAACCTCCCTAATTTTTACGCTAACTTCCTTATAAGGAGAGGTCATGCAGTGACCCCATGCCCTCATTCATGGAACATACATGTTTTTCTTTTTGATTGGTCATTACAATGCTCTGGTTGGGATGCACAAATCCGGAAGATAACAACAGCTACTTCTGCCCATAAACAAATTAACTGTGTTCTATCGAACGTGATGTTACTCTATTTCTCCCTGGATTACATTCTAAATCTCATTAAACTGTGTTCTATTACTTCAAAATGAAAAGAAAAGGTAAGAAAGCAAAGTAACTATCTACTGCAAGAGCACGTTGACAGTATGTAATTTTTAGCAATGGTAAGACCGAATCAGCGGTGAATGATAGCAAACTGATGTAGGCTCAAGATCAAATTTCTGCATTACAGTATCCGATAATGTCAAATAGGGAACCACCAGAAGGCTGCGGCCCTCGGGGACATGCAATCAACAAATCTGCTGTATCTTGGTGCCCTCGTGTCTGGAATTGCCCGTCTACGTTCAATCTCTTCTGTGAGAACCTAGACCTCCTGGCCTGCACCAGAAAACATTTCATAAATATGCAGATCAAATTTTTGATCATTTGGATAAAATGCACTCTACAGTATTTCAACATGCTGTCAACATCGTCGGAGCTGAACATGCTAAGAGTCAGCATCGTACCATTAATAAAAAAGAAGTCATTGACATCGCTGTCAGCTTTGATGCAACATGGCTAGCTAGAGGTCATAAGTCACTGATAGGTGTTGGCAGTGTTATCGACATCTTGACTGGCATGATCATCGATACGCATGTTATGTCTTCCTTCTGTCACACCTGCAAGAATACTGGACAGTGGCAACTGCAAAATCAGCCTCACAAATTTGAACAATGGAAAGCAGAGCATCAGAAGGACTGCTGCCGTAATTACGAAGGGTCAGCCGGAATGATGGAGGTAAATGCCTGTGAGGTTCTCTGGCTTCGTTCAGTGGCAAACCACAAGCTATGCTACACTTATTTGCTATCAGATGGCGATTCTAAGGCCTACAACAGACTCTGCGACATCAAACCGTATGGTCCAGAAGTTGACATAACCAAAGAGGAGTGCGTCAACCATGTTGCAAAGCGATTAGGCACTGCACTGAGGACACTCATTACTGACTGCAGGAAACAAAAAGTCACCCTTGGGGGAAATGGCCATGGTCGTCTGACTCAAAATGCCATATGAAAACTGTGTATTTACTACACCAGGGCCATCCGCTAAAGTACAGCCCCAGAGATGAAACAAGCCATCATGGCTTCTCTCTACCATGGGTATTCGACAAACGACAAACCCCAACATAATTTTTGTCCGCCTGGTGTTTCTATCAGGCCAAAGGAGAAACTGCCGGACCCCATGAGACCCAAGTTCACACTCCACTAGACTACAACCTGCTCCATAAGCACTTAGCCCCTATTTATGAGCGTCTAACTAATCAGCATCTGCTCAAGCGGTGTGAGCTAGGTGCAACTCAAAATGCAAATGAAAGCATCCACAATGTTATGTGGAGTCGTTCCAGCAAACGGAAATTTGTGTCATTAAAAATGGTCAAATTCAGTGTCCTTGTCACCTACACTGTTCCTTGCATACATAAATGACATAACTGACAATATTCAACAAATAGCACACAATGCTTCCTTTGCAGATGACTTAGCGTTGTGGATCTCTGAAGAACGTATCACTACTGCAAACATTCTGATGCAGCAAGCACTAACATCATTGGAAGAGTGGGCCAAAACATGGCTCATGAAGATTAATGAAGAGAAAACAACGTACACTGTATTTTCCCTCTCAACTAGACCTCAGAGCTTCAAACTAGTACTAAACGGAGTAAATCTTCATTTAAATGAAAATCCGAACTACCTATGCATTATTTTTGATCGCCGTCTGACTTGGAAAAAACAGGTTGACAGAAATCGAATGAGAGCAAGACAAAGAATGGCAATTATGAAAAAACTTGTTGGAACAACTTGGGGTGCAGATGAGAAAGTGCTTAAGACGTTGTACACAGGGCGAGTGAGGCCAGTTCTTGAATATGGCATGGCAGCATGGGCAACAGCAGCTAAGATAAACTTTGATAAAATTAGCAGACTTCAAAATCAAGCAATGAGAATTATAACGGGAGGCATGAAGTCAACATGTATAAAAGAACTCGAAAAGATTACATGCCTCCAGCCAATGACAGATAGAAGAGACTGCAGGGCTCAGCAACAGGCCGAATAATTCAAAAGACTAACAGACCACCCAATGTGCCATAGAATAAATGCTCTTAGAAGGCAAAGACTAAAACGAAGTAATTTTGTAGAATCAACCAAACCACAAATGAGAGCTGTATCCATAGATGAAATATCTACTGTTAAACCCATCTACACTGCACATAAGCTTCCAGTTTGGAAACAAAATCGTTTCCCTAAAATCATAGAAAACATTCTTTAGCAGTCTGGGTAGATATGGAGAAAGCATTTGATAAAGTTTGGAAAGATGGGCTAAGAGTTAAAATGCTTAAATATGGAGTCTGTGGAAGAATGTATAACTGGATCAGCAACTATCTAACAAACAGAACAGCTAGAGTGCAGGTGCACGGACAGTTAAGCAAAAAGACTACAATGGAACATGGAGTTCCACAGGGTGGGGTCCTTTCCCCAACACTGTTCCTCATATATATAAATGACATAACAGAAAACATCCACAAGAATGTCCACAACTCCCTCTACGCTGATGACCTGGCCATGTGGACTTCAGAACAATACATCACCACAGCAAGAGTGCGCATGCAGGATTCACTGCTAGCCCTTGAAAGTTGGTCCAAAAAGTGGTTGCTCAAAATAAATGAACAAAAAACTACACACACTATTTTTACCTTGTCAAATAAACCACAGCAAGCAAAGCTGCAACTAAATGGGCAGGCAGTACGAGAAGATGAAACACCAATATACTTAGGAATCACACTAGACCGCCAAATGACATGGAAATCACAGATTAACAAAATACAGCTAAGGGCAAAACTTCGCATGGCCATCATGAAAAAGTTAGCAGGTACCACATGGGGTGCTGATGAGAATATCCTCAAAAAGCTGTATGCAGGCAGAGTCAGACCTGCTATGGAATATGGCATCACAGCTTGGTCGACGGCAGCAAAGTCAAATTTTGACAGAGTAAACAGACTTCAAAACCAAGCAGCACGTATTATAACAGGGGCCCTAAAGTCTACACAAATCAACCATATGGAAAACATCACAGGGCTACAGTCAATGGAGGATAGACGTGACAGCAGAGTCTTAAAACAAGCTGAAAAATTTAAGAGGCTCGAAGGACACCCCATGTACCAAAGAATGAATAGGCTAGGAAGAGGCAGGCTCAAGCGAACTAACTTTGTCGCCCAAGCAAAAGAAAAAATTAACAATAATACCATACTAGCAAGCTCAGTTGCAAAGAAAATCCCAACAAGCTCAACTATCCCACTGTGGAAAATAAGATGCTTTCCTAAGTTAAAATCTGATATTCCAGGCATTGAAGGTAAGGGAACACAAACAGAAACACAAAGAAAGTGTATAGCAACCAAGTATATTGACCAAACATTTCCAGCAAAGCTTTGGACACATACATATACTGATGGTTCGGCAACAAATGCAGTTGAAAATGGGGGTGCCAGCATCCTCATAAAATTAAAGAACAGAATTCACTCTATGGCAATTGCCACTGGAAAATACTGCAATAACTTCTGTGCTGAAGCAGAAGCCCTGAAACAGGCAGCTGAAACTTTTATTGAATGCAAAGCACAGGCAGAAAAACAGATAGTAATCTTTTCAGATGCCCTCTCAATAATATCAGCGCTGAAGAGCCACCAAACTAAAGGATTGAAAGATCTGATAATCTTCCTTGAAAGACTAGCCGAATGCTTCAAGAAGTGCACTATCCAGTGGATACCAGCCCATTGCAACATACCAGGAAATGAGGAGGCAGATAGACTTGCTAAGGAAGGAGGTGCCTTACAACAAAATGATATAGAGACAACTTACGCAACGGCAAAGACTACTATAAAGGCTACATTCAAGTCCAAATGGGAAAGAGAGCACCCGGGACATTTGAAAAATGATGCATATCATCAACTATCCAGAAAAGAACAGGTCATCATTTTTCGGCTACGCACTGGTCACAACAGATTGAGATACCATCTGTACCACAAATACAAAATTGGTGCAACAGATCTCTGCACCTGCGGTACCAGCCCAATGACAGTCGAACACCTGCTGCAATACTGCCCAACCTACAGTAATGAACAGAGTGGCATATGGCAACAACCCACTTCTGTCAACGAAAAACTGTTTGGAGATGTTGGGAGCCTTGAGTTGACTACTGCCTTTATTAGAGTCATAAATGTGGAAGTCTGAAGGCGAACGAGGAAGAAGAAGAAGAATAGAAAACATTCCTGGAATTGAAAGTAAAAAGAGCCAAACTACAACAGATAGAAAATCCATAGCGACAAAATACATAGAGAAACATTATCCACGCAACACCTGGACCCATGCATACACAGATGGATCAGCAACAAATGCAACAGAAAATGGAGATGGGGGTGTCTTTCTGACCTTAAGCACTGGTGCAGAAAAAAGGCTGTCAGTGGTGACAGGACGATTCTCCAGCAACTTCAGAGCAGAGGCAGAGGCCTTGAAAACTGCAGCAGAGGTTATATTGACAGAAGAAAGGGCAGAGAGACAAGTTGCTTTCTTTACTGATGCACAGTCAGTAATTGCAACGTTGAAAAGACAAAATAATACAGACCTGGATGATCTCAGAGTAGTGCTCCACAAACTTTGTCAACGATTCAAAAGTGTTGTGATCCAATGGATCCCATCTCATTGTAACATCACCGGCAATGAAGAGGCTGACAGAATGGCAAAAGAAGGTTCACATCTACCTCAGCCTGATGCAAGCATAACTTTTGAGGAGGCAAAGAGTTTTATCAGAATCAGATACAGAAACAAATGGAATGTAGAATATCCAGGGCACACACAGAATGATGCTTACTACCATCTCCACAGAAGAGAACAAGTGGTAATCTTCAGACTCCGCACTGGCCACAACAGATTGAGATACCATCTATTCAACAAGCTAAAGATAGGAACTACCGATCAGTGTAACTGTGGCACTGATAAAATGACTGCTGAACATCTGCTAAGTTGCCCCTTATATGTGGTATGGCCAAGCATCTGTAACAAACTCGAAACGCCTTGGACAGGTGCGATTAAGGAAACGTCTGGCCAACAGCCAGAAATATGAGGCTGACAAACTTGTAAAAGGAAGAAAAATTAGGCAAGAGGCAAGACAAAGGCGAGAGAAGGAGCTGCAGGAAGCTGAAGGAGGTGCAGCTTACAGTGCTGGAGAATTTTAGAGACATTTCGCCTCCCAGAATGGAGTATATTGGACAAAACAAGGCACTCGGTGAGTAAAAAGCATTTTTCTTAAAATTAACATTTTATTAACAAAAAATTTAAAAACTAACAACCTGTCCAACAGACCGGTCTCAAATTAGGCATGCATGTAGTACACATATATATCTTTAAATGATCACATGCGAATTTTGATATTTTGGTAATTTGCTGTTATATATATTTTTAAATATTTTTAAAAAATATTTTTTCATACAAATAAAGTGTTTTTTTTTTAAATCATTAAAAATAGAATTTTAAACTTATCAAAATAAGCATGTGATCAATTTTTTTAATTGTCAGTCACAACATGTGTGTGCAATTTGATAAAGTTTGGACAATAGGAAACATATGATTTTTGCTCTTGAAAACTGGTTAAAAATCCAATAAGGCGGATGTTTTTTTTTTTTTGGTTATCATGGTAACCATGTTTTTTTTAACAAAATAAACTGTAGAATTTGGTTCATGGACATATACTGTGTCCTTTGAGTATATAAAAAGTGTGAAAATATTATTCGAACAAAAGTTAGTTTTCACTGTAGTGCATCCCCTTAATAAAGTAACATATGAAGACATGAAATGCAGAATTCTTGACATAGGACAACTGATAAAGCCCTTTGAGATAAGAACTGCACTGTGGCAGAGATACATTACCATTTCTCTTCTCATTGGCTACAGATTGGATTATAAAAACAGCAATCAATAAAAATAGAATTCACTGGATGCTGACAAAACAGCTCTACGATCTAGAGTTTAAAAACATGCCTGACCATTATGTTAGCAAATTTAACCAGATGCAAGCTGAATGAAGAATACTTGAGAGGTCACAGAAATCTGGTCTGAAAATACCTACAGAAAACACCAGTATTATGAATATAAATGTTGCAAATAATAACCAGACTGCACTTGGAGACACACCCATACAAGATGTTAACTCATACATGAATCTTGTCAGTAATACTGACAAACTCAGAGAAACACAAATATCAAAATAAAAATTGAAATGGCAAGAGGAGTTTTCACTGCACTGCAAAATATATCAAAATCAAAAGATATTAAGTCCAAAAAAAAATGTGTGGCGTCCACCTCAAGTTGTAGAGAATATAATTTATGGAAATTTTTTTCAGAACCAGTGGTCCTAATGATGTCATACTCCCCCCTGGTCTCCTGTGTAGTGAGATCGGATGCCTAGCCTTCTCGGATAAGGGTGAAAAAAAAAAGAGGTCTCGTGTGCAAGTTGCGCACGTTAAAAATCCCACGGCAGTTGGAAATCGTAAAGAGTAGGCCTATCAGGCAGCTGCCCTGGCAAAATTTAAAAATTAGAAACCTACCCACCACAAAAATATTTATAGAATGTGTGATTCCTATTTACATACATTGGGATTCTCGCCGGTGCTACGCAGTTCATGCACTGTGCTGAGATCCTCCTTGTGTGATCTAAAGGAGGAGATGGGATCACTGATGTAGTAGTCCGTGTGCAATGAAGATAGTCCTTAAAACCAAACCAAACCAAATCAATTCAAATGTCAAGGCAGGTCTACTGAAACATGGAGAACAACAAAAAATAACAACTAGAAAGTAAACAGACTTTTATAACTACGTGCTTGCGCAGAATAAATTGATTGAAATATTATGACAAGAACACCAATGTGCACTTCATGGCAACTTCTTCTTCTTTGTTCCTTTCCCGCTGACTGTCAAAGCAGTCAGTGGCCACCACACCTGGTGGTGTCTTGTAGGGCAGCAACAAACTGCTTCCACTTTGCTCGGTCAGCGGCCATCCTTTGTGCAGTGACTTCACGGCTAGAGAACCAAAGGCACTCGATCTTGAATTCTTAGAATTGGCTCCTTATGGGTCATTGGGTCACTACTGTCACTGGTCCTCTTGCAGGAAGCCTGCATCAAAGTATTAATGTGGTCTTACAGTGGTTGTTTCTGTAGCAATTTGATTGACATGATAAGGCTGCCATCCTCATGCATAACCTGATATATTAGTCTCTTACAGCATGCCAGAGGGAACAGTAGTACTAGTCTCTCTTTGCCTCATCAGAAAGAGAGACAAAGAGAGAGAGAGAGAGACAAAGAGAGAGAGAGAAAGACAGACACACACAGACAGAGAGACAGGCAGCAGACAGAGACAGACAGAGAGACATACAGACACACAAACAGACAAAGACACACAGATAGACAGAGACAGACACAGACAGACAGGCATATACACTGTTCAACACGTGTATAATAAACCTAAGTAAATGAGAGAAAAGGCTGGCTGTTACTCACTGGCAGCTCTGATAAAGTCTTCATGTAGGTGAAAGGTCATGAGGGGCTCTGGTAGTGATCTGAAATAGGAAATATATTTTTTAAATGGGCAACATCCGAATTTTATTTCTCTATGTCTGTACCTGCCACTTACACATTTAAAATAAACAAAAATAAAACAAAAATAAAACCTACATCCCCTTCTAAACCTGGTGAGACATTTTTTAAATTCATTTTAAAGAAAATAATATGGCACATTTCAACAAAAAGTGGATTGCCAAGCTTTTTATTTGCTTTTACCTGGTAACAATGCATCTGCTGAAAGATTACTTTCCAATATGAATAACGTCTCGTCTGAAGCAAAATCTAAGTTCAACTCTGATACTTCTTCTTCTTCGTACACTCTCAGACGTCTACTTAAATGTTCTCAAAGAAAGCAGTAGTCAGTTTGAGGCTATTTGAATCCCTGTAAAGCTTTTCCACGAAAGGAGCTGGCGTCGGCGATATGCGTTTTCTCTGTACCGCATATAAGGGGCAACTTTGAAGCAGATGTTCAGCAGTCATTTTATCAGTGCCACAGTTACACTGATCAGCAGTTCCTATCTTTAGCTTGTTGAATAGATGGTATCTTAATCTGTTGTGGCCAGTGCGGAGTCTGAAGATTACCACTTGTTCTCTTCTGAGCTGGTAGTAAGCATCATTCTGTGTGTGACCTGGATGTTCTACATTCCCTTTGTTTCTGTATCTGATTCTGATAAAACTCTTTGCCTCCTCGAAAGTTATGCTTGCATCAGGCTGAGGTAGATGTGAACCTTCTTTTGCCATTCTGTCAGCCTCTTCATTGCCGGTGATGTTACAATGAGATGGGATTCATTGGATCACAACACTCTTGAATCGTTGACAAAGTTTGTGAAGCACTATTCTTTCTAAGCACTGGTGCAGAAAAAAGGCTGTCAGTGGCAACAGGACAATTCTCAAGTAACTTCAGAGCAGAGGCAGAGGCCTTGAAAACTGCAGCATAGGTTATATTGACAGAAGAAAGTACAGAGAGACAAGCTGCTTTCTTTACTGATGCACAGTAATTGCAATGTTGAAAAGCCAAAATAATACAGAACTGGATGGCCTCAGAACTCTGATACGACATGGGCCAATTTGGCAGTGAAAACAAATATTGATTTGTCATCTGAAGCATTTAGGAACATATAAACTGCACCAATTCCGGGGCTGCTGAAGCAGATCTATTCTTCAGAAAAGTACAACACCATTGCAGTAACTTCTCTTCAGCATAACCAAGGTCCTGGCAAAATCTGCCTTAAGTTAGTATAATTAGACAGTCACAGTTTAGTGTTCAGTATACTAAATAATCTATTTGCACATCTCCAAACTTCATCTTTTTTTCTTTTGGTTATTGTTTGCTAAAGTACAGTTAATTTTGTTTCTGTGTTTGCATGTGCTTTCTTGTTTTCATACATCTGAGGTATAATCCAATAATACCATCCAATTACATGAAAACGCATTAAATGTTACTGCATAATGAACGCAGACTTTTCACATAATGACAACACCTTTCTCCATGTCTGTTCGTCTTGTACTTTGAACAGACTTCTCAAAAAAATGTCTAGGATTTGTTGAAAATGTCCCCAAAAAAGGACAACTAAAAAAAAAAAAAACAAACAAAAAACAAAATTTAAAAAACATAGTCTCCTTAAACTACAGCCTCTGTTCCAATTAGGGGAAAGGAAGGAAGGCAGGCAGGCAGGCAGGCAGGCAGGCAGGCAGGCAGGCAGGCAGGCAGGCAGGCAGGCAGGCAGGCAGGCAGGCAGGCAGGCTTAATCAACTGGTCTACCTAAGGTAACTCTTGATAGCACTGGTGATCGTCTTGGTTTCCCACACAGAAGGGTCATCATAGTTGACTTTGTCTACTTTCTTAGGATCTGGCAATAAAACAAGCATGTACAGCTGTAACTCGTCTGTCATTTACACTTATTTATTTACATCTACCTAGTGTTCCATCCATGGACATGACTGTACCATTCACTCAGCCAGCCAATCATAGCTCTTCCACCAATTCATCCCAAGCCTTTCCAGCCTTGTCCGTCTGTTCGAGGTCCTTCCGTGTCTTCTTCATCCCTTTCATCTTTCATGTCTCCAATACTTTTTAAAAATTTTTTTTTTTTTTAGTTCTCCCTCTATTTCTATTATCTTGGGGATTCCAGACCAATAACTACCTTGAAATGCAATCACCTGGTTTCCTCTATATGTGTTCTAGCCAAAGCCAGTTTCTTTTCCTCATCTTGTTCCACTGGCCCATTATCCACCACGGCTGTGGAGACGGATCTGTGGCGTCTGTCATTTTTTAGTGGAGTTGGAAACAAATGTCCCGACTCCGACTTTTGCGAGACTTGTCAAGGCAGATCCACGTTTGATCCACACAAGGGAGGGATAGAAGGGCACTTCAAAAATTTGAAATAACATTTTAAAGTAGTAGAACTCCTAAATCTACTTTCATGTTAAAGTTCATCCATTTTTACATAATGTAGGAAAATTTCAGTTCCTTCTGAACATAAATAAAGTTTTTATCACAACTGAAAATTTGTTGGCACATTAGAAAAAGCACACAAGAAATGAAAATAAACTATATACACTGACAATTTTCCCGTCATTGTTAAAATAAACTATTTTGCCTCATGGTCTTTGCCAAAGCAGTCATCTGTGTGCAGGTGTGGATGTTTGTTATTTTGTATTACTGTATGAATGAATGGATAGTTATGTAGTCTAGGAAAGCCACGTATTCGTTTATTCACAGACATACCATACTTATACATATAACTCCATATAAGTGCACAATTTTATGCCATATCACTAGTTAAAAACAACTATGGTCGGAGTTGAAGTTGGACTTCTAAAATTTCCGGAGTCGGAGTTGGAAAATTGTTTAGCTGACTCCACAACCCTGAGTTCAACATTGGTAATCTCATTCCATTTCAATCCTATTCTGCAAAAGTACTCTACTGTGAGGTGTAGATTTGAAAGAGAGAGCGCCATACTATCCTATTGGCCGTCTTCCTCCTGGCCTGGTTCCATTCAAATCCTTGAGACCTTCAGAGATTGTCTAATGTCCTCTCAGCAGACTCTGGATCGTCCTGGAGGTCTGGATCCCTGGCTCTTTGTTTCCCATGCTTGTCGTGGTAGCTAATCTTCTCCCATTCTGCAGACATGGCCAAACCATCTTAGTTGGAACTGTTCTACTTGGGTCTGCAGAGGATGGGTTTTTAGGCCCTGACGTATTGTCTGATTGCGGACCATGTTTCTTCTTGTTACTTCAACCACCTTCCTCAGATACCTCATTCAACTATATTTATGACACTAAACTCTAACACATTACTACAATGACGATGGTTAGGAGCAGACTGGAATTGGGTGAAATAATGACCATGTGGGCCGACACAGAAAGAGGGGTGGGGCTAGTGTCAAGGGACGAGCCCACATTCCTTTGTTGGGGGTGATTCAGTTAATTAGTACTTTGGATAAACAGGATTCAGATAATCAGCGTGACTAACTTAAATGCATACAAATGTTTTTAATGACAAGAACTGTAAATGAAAATCACTGATAAGGAGGCTTTGGTACATTACAGGTAGAAATGCATAAGGACACAACAAAGAAATACTTGCATAATATCTAAAGAAAGCGCGGCTAGTGGGGGAAAAAGGTAAGTGGCATAAAAACTAAACAAATTAAAAAGTAATAGAAATTATAAAAGTAAAACAATAAACTAGAAAAAAAAATGTTCAGGAAAAAACACACGCACACGTGATACACACACAAATGCACACATGTCAAGTGGCAGAGCAGTTAGAGTGCATGCTTCTCAAGGCAGTGTTAACAAGATCAAAACCAAGTGGTGTAAAATCCGGTTCGTACAGCCGTAACTGAATACCTGATGCTGCATTTGAGTTAAGGTGAGTTAAGGAAGGTAAAGGAGGCAAGAAAGGGAACCAGTCATACAGCTAAGAACTAGAACGCAAAGTTTCTACACCCGACTACCCTACGTTTATCATTTTATACAAGCATACTGTTATGAGTAAAATCATAACATACCTATCGTATTCGACAAGGCTTGTTTACAGACCAGCTTGTTGACATACGTATCCTGGGATACTCCAGGAAGTACGTCTGTAACAATCAGTTGTAACAGTCTAGTGTTGCGTTGTAGAAACAGATTAGTATAGCCCCATCAACTGGGCACCTGATGTAACACTCTGTTTTGCCGACTGTTTATTACCAGATGTTAAAGTCTGTTTGCTCGTGTGAATTCTGGTATTTGTACCGTGTTGAAGTGTCGCTGAGTGGGTGTGTCGTTTATCACCTGGACAGTGTAACATGGACGTGAATCTAGGTCACCAGCGTGAGGCACTGCCAGGATGTAGTGCAGTCACACACACAAACAGCATACATGTTTTCTCAGGTGTGTAGAACAAATGATAAGATGTTGTAGTGAGTAATGGTGTGTGTATACAGCAGATCGAGAATACGAAGTCGTATAGGCTCTTATTTAGGAACACACAAACTCACTCCACCACACGTAGAAGTCATAGATGTGGTTAATGCAGATGACTTTCTCTTCAACATTTATTACAGCAATAGTACGTTGACGGACAACACAGTCAGTAGAACAAGGAACATGGACATTTCATGTGCAGTAATGCATATAACCATCGAGCATAATCAATCCTGCATAGCTCGTATGTATGATGCTAGTAACGTTCTCATACTGTAGCTCAGAGCCCCTGACTAAACGCGTCAGGTAGTCTTGTGACAAATATAGTTGCTTAATATCGAAGTCTGTGAACTTGTTGATAAAGTCAAGACTTCATCTGGCTTCTCCCGCCAGACACTTCTTCTTCTGCTCAAAGATATAGGCCGTAATGTCGGGCCTCATAATGATTGATGAACAACTGTGTATTTTCAAAGGCAGGCATTATCTTCCGTTCCAAAACATACCGCCATAATGCGGGTTTCATATAAATATACGTTCATTGTGCTTCTGTAAAGTAATTCGACGAATAGACTTAGTTAGCTACGTCAAGCACACATAATGGACTCTGGATCCCCAAGAACTGTGAGCGCTACTCACAGGTTCATACTAAATGTTCTGCAATCTTGGCATAATAATAAAGTTTATTTTACCTTGGACAGAATCCGAGAAATACACAAATAACCACTGTCGTCATTCCAGACGAACAGAATAACTCTGGGGAGAATCACTGAAATCACAGTTACACTGAAGACTCTCTTTCCCCCAGATAATGCAGAGAAGAAACAACGGACATCTTGTCCGGTCAGAAAACAGCTCATCACTCCCAGACGGAAGTCTTCTCGGTTCGTGCTAAAAACTAGCGCATGCGTAGACAGAACAGATTTGAGAACAGTTAACCCCATCTTAAGACAGATCAACCACAAAGAATAAACACAAGGAAGATAACCCCAAATCAACCTGTCCCAGAGCGTTAACATACAGTTCTCTACCTTCGATCGTCAAAAGTATTAAATAAGATTTATGTCTTATGAAATCTTCAAAAACGACAGCAACAGACTACCACACCCTCCGGATTTAAAAAAAATGAAACATTTTTTTTTTTGGAAATACATCAATGAGCGAGATGCAACAAGCTCATAACGCATGAATGATGCGCCGATGAAAGGATCAATATAAATATAACGACATAATGTCAGACCCAATCAACGCACAATAGCGCGTCTAGTGAGAACAAAAATTCACCTCACAAAATAAGAGAAAATATTTTCTCCAAGTAAAATATATCCGGCAGGTACCATGAAATAAACATCAGTTGCTGGCGATGCATATCAAAAAATGCAATGTTATAGTAATGCGAATGATAACGTATATGGAAAAGTCATATAAACATATAAATCTATTGAAGTTTCATGTTATATAATGACTATCAACTAATGGATGGACATAATCAAAATTTGTAAAGTCATTCTATATACATATGACAAAGAAGTGTATAATCTAACAAATAGAAGATGGCATCCACATAGAATAAATCAATTCTGTATCTCGCCGATCATGTAAGCAGCATCCACGTAGTATGTAAGGAAGACATATCGCAACATCAAGGTTCTCAAAAGCACTCCGTACCTGGTACTAGTTTGCACTGAGAACAATACAAATGACACAATTAGCAAGATGCTATAATGTACTATAATTACAAATACATGTTTAATTGTTAAATGTGGCCGCATTAATTTTTTCGACCTTTATGTTATGTCAACTCAACCTTCTCCATTACACTAAAGATGGTAATAGAGAAAGCAAACAAGTAATTTACCACTCTAGGGTGACAGCAAATGTGTTAATATATATTGTTATAGTGAAGAGACATATGTCTAGCAGTGTATCAGGAAAATCTAGGACACAAGACTTAAGTGGACTCATGTGGGCATCTAGACAGTATGTCTGCCATCACATTATCCAGACCACGGATAGCTTGCACCGTGAAATGAAAAGGTTGAAGAGCAATAGCATATCGAGTAGATCTCGAGCTCTTCAAATTCTTACACTGAATAGCTGTAAGAGCTTTTTGGTCTGTTTCCACAATGAAATGCGCACCCAGAAGGAATCTTTGTAACTTAAGAATTGACCAAACCATAGCCAACAATTCACGGTCTAAAACCGAGTAATTCCTTTCTGCCGCATTCAGTTTCCTAGACATTACAGGATGCAGAATTCCTGAATACTCCTGCATTAGTGCCGCTCCGATCCCTGTGGATGAGGCGTCACTACGAAGAACAAAAGTCTTATCAGCAATAGGTAGCCTTAAGATAGGTGGGGATGAGAACAAATTCTTAATCTGATCCAATGAAGCTTGACATTCTTGAGACCAGCGCACCATGTTAGGAGACCCTTTCTTCAATAGGGTTGAGAGTGGTGCTATGATAAAGGATAGATTCTTAATGAATCTTCCATAGAATTGTATCAATCCCAAGAGACTACGTACTTGTTTTTTTGTTTTAGGCACCGAGATATTTAATATCTTAGAAATGTTTTGGTCCTCTGTCTTCAGTAGACCATGACCAACTCGATGACCCAGGAAAGATATTTCACTAAACCCAACATGGGCTTTAGAGGGTTTTGCAGTCAAATTATGCTCACGTAGAGTTGACAGCAATTCATTTAAACCCAAATAGTGATCTTCCCAAGTATTACTGAAAAGACAGATGTCGTCTAAGTATGCAATGACATCTGAACGATATGAGAGAATTCGACGCATCATGCGTACGAAAGTAGATGGGGCGTTCATAAGCCCGAAAGGCATAAAATTCCACTGAAACAAACCCCTAGGTGTTGAGAAAGCAGTGAGAGGTTTGGCGTGTTCAGTTAACGGAACTTGCCAATAGCCTTTTGACAAGTCAAGTTTAGTAAAGAATCGAGAGTTAGAAAGTCTAATAAGTAGATCTTCTAATAAAGGCATAGGTTCAGCATCGAACTTCATAACTTGGTTCAATTTGCGATAATCTACGCAAAGGCGTATGTTATTGTCTTTCTTTCGAACAATAACTATGGACGAAGAGTATGCTGAGGTGGATGGTTCAATTATCTTCAAGTGTATCATCTCATCCAATTCTTTCTCGACTTGTGCTTGGAAATGAATAGGAATAGGATATGGTCTTACTCTGATCGGAGTATGATCAGTAAGTATAATGTCATGCTCAATGACATTTGTGTGTCCAGGAATGTCGATAAGGACATCCTGAAATGCTTGTAGCGTAGAAGATATTTGTCGCTGTTCCTCAAAAGACAAATTAGAAGAAACAGTAACGTTTCTCCATGATTCCGTAGAAGTAGTGGAATCATAGGAAGAGGTAGATTGACATCCAAAAAAGAAGTTTCCTCATCCTGTATAACTGACAGGGATGAGATATGACCTTGTTGGACTGGAGAGTCGTCCGTTGCCTGGAAAATAGGCTGCAAATAGTCTGGTCGCTCATGATATTCCGTAAGCATATTTATATGGAAGGTTTTATGCCTTCCATCAATATCGACAACATAGTCAACATCGGAAATCTTCGAGACTATTGCATATGGACCTTTCCATGTAATAAGAAGTCTGTTCTCTCTGGAAGGGAGTAAAACAAACGCTTTGTCTCCAGGACAAAGTTGACGTAGGCGTCTCTTCTTATTAGCAAATTGTCTTGCCTTTTCCTTAGCAAATTCGGATGATGAAGTTGCTAGCTTGCATGCTTCAATAATTTTTTTTCTGAGAGCAATGACATACTCATATGAAGATTGTGTGTCATTGTCGATATCATCAGCAGTTATAAGATCATGCAGCAAAGACATAGGACCGCGCGGTTGCGCGCCAAAGACAAGTTCAAAAGGAGAAAATCCTGTATGTTCGTTGGGGACCTCCCTATAGGCAAAGAGAGCCGCGGGTAGGACCCTGTCCCAATCCTGAGGATGATCCTCAGTTATCTTCCCCAGTAAGTTCTTGAGTGTTCTATTAAGACGCTCAACTAACCCATTAGACATTGGATGATAAATACTACTCAAAGATCTTTTAATGTGCAGAGTAGACATTACCTGCGACATTGTCTCTGATATCAATTGTGTGCCATGGTCCGACAATATTTCCCCAGGAAAACCTAAATGAGAAAATATAAGCCAAAGAGTGTCTGCGATATCAGCAGTGGAAATGCTCTTAAGAGGAATAGACTCTGGCCAACGCGTGCACATATCAACGCACGTAAGGATAAATTGATGTCCCCTGGCCGATTTAGTCTTAAAAGGGCCAATGATATCTATGGCCATTTTCTGAAACGGCCGAATAGGAATGTCTGCAGCCTGAATAGGCGCAGCATGCCGTGGACCTCTAGATTTCATCTCTTGACATATTTTGCAAGACCTGCAATAAATTCGTATGTCTTTATTGACAAATGGCCAAAAGAAAGACCCCAGAACTCTCGACTTAGTTCGGGAAAAACCCATGTGTCCAGCACACTGAGAATCGTGTGCATGTTGAAGAATTAAAGCTCTCATACTTTTGGGTACGAGAATTTGAGAATGCATAGTCGCGTCTGAGTGTTGTACCATACGCACTAGTATACTATTCTTCATAGTGATATATGATTTGTGATTCGTATTCTGATTCGGATCACCGTTTTTAGCGAGAAGAAAGAATTTCTTTAAAGATGGGTCTTTTTCTTGAAGTATCACAAACGAGTCATGCGAAATCTCCAAGTGATCATCTTGGCTACCTACTTCATTAACTTCAGTAGATGAAGTTTGAGGAATAAGAGCTTGTGCTCTTGTTACCACTGCATTGGCTGTTTGCATATTCCGTTCTTCCCAGGCGGCAATTTGCTGCGGGGTGCATTCCTTAACCCCGTGAATACGACCGATTATAAGATCCGCAATAGGGTTAGGTAGAAGACACGCGTGGACATCTCCCGTAAAGAAAGGAGTAGCAATGTGAATAATAGCAGTCGAGTAATTTTCTACTGTGCCACCAAATGTTACACATTTAACTATTTTCCCCGTGGCACAGCGAGGATCTATAAGCGATTGCTTAACCCCAATAGTAGTGCACCCAGAATCAAATAGCACTGAGACTGGGTTACTATCCACGAGACCTTTATGCAAGATAAGCGATCCTCTCCCGTCATGCGCAATTGCAGCAGGGAGAGCAGGCAGAGGGTGACCACAACTTAAAGTAGTTACAGTGGTCGGTTCAAATAATGTTGAGCATTGGGTGCATTTAGATGCTCTCCCAAAGTCAAAAGCAGCACAAGTGACAGCATTAGAATTTTTATTATCGTTCACTTGATTATTGGCACCATGAGACTCTTGTTGTACAGAGTTTCCCTGGTGATATGATCTCTTTTTCTTGTATTGAGATCTACCACGATTATTATTCCCTCTGAAATTATCATAGTTTGATCTACCTTGACCATTATTCCATCTGAAATTGTCATAGTTTGATCTACCGTGATTATTATTCCCTCTGAAATTATCATAGTTTGATCTACCTTGACCACCGCTCTGGTTCGCATCCCAGTTTCCATAATCACTAGTGTCATTACCCCATTGATTATAGTGTTTATCTGTTTGGTTTCGATGCCCCCGCGAAGGATAGCCTTGAAAGTGTCTATAGTGACTACCTCTCCGCAAATTTCCATAATTATTGGACCCGAAATAACAAGGACTATCTGATCGCCTCTAGTTCTTTGAAGAAGACCCATTATATGATAGGTTACCCTGATTCTGATCATAATTACGATTGCTCTTCTTATTGAAGTTGTGTTGAGCACCTTGGAATTTATTCATAAAGTTAGGGCCATATGGTGCTGCAGAAGCAACCGGCAATTCTTCTTTCACCTTAGCATTGCTAACAGTAGCATGGGGATGTGCAGTGACGTACTGGCAACAATATTCTTCCATGTCTTTTATGTCCTTAGGTTTACACTCATGAATAAAAGCAAGGAAAAATTCATTGACAGATGACATAACTTTATCTCGAAGTAATAAGTCCATAAGGGCTTCATATGTTTTTTCTGTTTTAGACAGCTCAATCCAACGTGTGAATGTAAGACATATCTTAGTAATAAAGTCAGAGAACTCTACTCCAGTTTCTGGTAGCATTGTCTTAAAACAAAGACGATAATCTTCTTCTTTTAATTGATACCTTTTTAGTAATGTTGCCCTGACAACATCATAATTAGTTCCATCAGTTTCCTCTACTGCCATTACAGTACTTAATGGTTCACCTGAAAGTAACTCCATCAGTTGTCCGACATATTGTTCCTTATCTACCTTATGCGTTACGCATGTTAATTGAAATCTATCAAGGTAGAAGGTTATGTCATCCTTTAGAGGGTTGAAAGGAGGTAATTTGACCTTATAAGTATCCTCCTTTATCTTACCCGAAGTTGATTGAGGAGCACTCATATTCATCACCTTTAATTTTTCCAACTCCAAAGCTAATAGCTTTTCCTCATGTTCCATTTGTGCTTTCCTTTCCTCAGCAGCAGCTTGAAGTTTTCTCTCCTCAGCAGCAGCTTGAAATTTCCTCTCTTCAGCAGCTTTAAATTTCCTCTCTTCAGCAGCAGCAGCAGCTTCTCTGTCTAATCTTTTATTTTCAGCTTCAGCAGCAGCTTGAAGTTTTCTCTCTTCAGCTTCTCTTTGTTGCTGTATTCTTCTATCTTCAGCTTCTTTGTCCAACTGCATTTGCATCCTTTTCTCTTCAGCCTTCTGTGCCTTGGCATATTGAGCAAGTGCAAACTCTTCCAATTTCTCACCAGTTTTGCCAAGGGATTTCCCTTGCTCAATAAAGACATCTAATGTAGACATTCTGTCTAATAATATGAGATCAGACCTGAAAAATTGAATAAATTACCTTATCCAAACCTCAATCGGAGACAAGTCTGTAATACTTGACTTGTATACTCACTTCACTTTATCTATCCCAATCTCCGTGGGAGACAAGTCTTTTAATCAAGAACTTGTATAATCACCTTGTTTCCTTATAATAATATGATCATAAATAACCTTTATCTGAACAGTGCATCATATTAACAATAATAGTTCATGACCAAGTATATATATAGACTGTGTATGATAAATATGTATACGATAACAATACAAAGACAAGAATATAGAACAACCGAAAACGTTCGCAGAAGTCAAATGATAAATAAAGCTTAACTAAATCTAATGTTGTAAAAAAATTACAATGATAACTGCGAAAAATCAAAACAAATGACAACACTGTTATAAACAAAAAGGTGTATAGAAATAAATGAAAGGAAGGAAGGAAGAGAGCAGACAATTACAAACAAAACAAATCAAAATTCAAAGAATGGAAAAAAATAACAAAAACGACACTAACACATCTCGTCACAGCTAAGAAAAAAAAATGAAAAGTAGCAACACACGTCGCTCGCAATTTCCGCTGTGGGAAATATGCACAGTCCCTACAGAAAACGCTCTCAATAAACCTCTGTCACGTGGTATATTCTAAAGGAGTCACCTTCCCAACCAACCTGCGAAACATACACACTAACACAATATGTAAACAAAGAACATGTGATATGTGAATACACAATAAAGAATGTATGTAGAGGAAGGCTCAGTTGCACACAAAATAAAGGCACAGTTTACTACACAAACGGGCCACTTATCTTAAGCACAATCCTCAAACACCTGCAAAGATGCAGTACAATGCGGTACAACTGTAAACAACAATGGAAGACGATCCACCGTTGAATGTCACCGTAACTCGACAATAGGTAGTGGTCTCCAAAGTGTAGTATGTAAACAACAGTTTGACCTCCTGAGCTTTAACGTAAACAACGTGACTTGACAATATATGTCCATAGACGACTGTCAAAATGTAGAAAGTTGTTTATCTCCAACGTACAGCGTAAATGAAGCTCCTAAGTAGCTGTGGTCCATGAAGCATTATAAAGCGTTGACCTGCTTAGCACTGTTCGCTGCGTATCTGTCAATCCACAATGTTATGTAGACACCCACGAATCTAGTCCACCAGATGTAACAGTCAGATGTAACAGTCTAGTGTTGCGTTGTAGAAATAGATTAGTATAGCCCCATCAACTGGGCACCTGATGTAACACTCTGTTTTGCCGACTGTTTATTACCAGATGTTAAAGTCTGTTTGCTCGTGTGAATTCTGGTATTTGTACCGTGTTGAAGTGTCAATGAGTGGGTGTGTCGTTTATCACCTGGACAGTATAACATGGACTTGAATCTAGGTCACCAGCGTGAGGCACTGCCAGGATGTAGTGCAGTCACACACACAAACAGCATACATGTTTTCTCAGGTGTGTAGAACAAATGATAAGATGTTGTAGTGAGTAATGGTGTATGTATACAGCAGATCGAGAACATGAAGTCGTATAGGCTCTTATTTAGGAACACACAAACTCACTCCACCACACGTAGAAGTCATAGATGTGGTTAATGCAGATGACTTTCTCTTCAACATTTATTACAGCAATAGTACGTTGACAGACAACACAGTCAGTAGAACAAGAAACATGGACATTTCATGTGTAGTAATGCATATAACCATCGAGCATAATCAACCCTGCATAGCTCGTATGTATGATGCTAGTAACGTTGGCTTGATAATATATATATTCTCATACTGTAGCTCAGAGCCCCTGACTAAACGCATCAGGTAGTCTTGTGACAAATATAGTTGCTTAATATCGAAGTCTGTGAACTTGTTGATAAAGTCAAGACTTCATCTGGCTTCTCCCGCCAGACACTTCTTCTTCTGCTCAAAGATATAGGCCGTAATGTCGGGCCTCATAATGATTGATGAACAACTGTGTATTTTCAAAGGCAGGCATTATCTTCCGTGCCAAAACATACCGCCATAATGCGGGTTTCATATAAATATACGTTCATTGTGCTTCTGTAAAGTAATTTGACGAATAGACTTAGTTAGCTACGTCAAGCACACATAATGGACTCTGGATCCCAAGAACTGTGAGCGCTACTCACAGGTTCATACTAAATGTTCTGCAATCTTGGCATAATAATAAAGTTTATTTTACTTTGGACAGAATCCAAGAAATACACAAATAACCACCGTCGTCATTCCAGACGAACAGAATAACTCTGGGGAGAATCACTGAAATCACAGTTACACTGAAGACTCTCTTTCCCCCAGATAATGCAGAGAAGAAACAACGGACATCTTGTCCGGTCAGAAAACAGCTCATCACTCCCAGACGGAAGTCTTCTCGGTTCGCGCTAAAAACTAGTAGACAGAACAGATTTGAGAACAGTTAACCCCATCTTAAGACAGATCAACCACAAAGAATAAACACAGGGAAGATAACCCCAAATCAACCTGTCCCAGAGAGTTAACATACAGTTCTCTACCTTCGATCGTCAAAAGTATTAAATAGATTTACGTCTTATGAAATCGTCAAAAAGACAGCAACAACGTCATTGTCTTTTGGACAAAATATGGCAGACGTCTTGGCCGGCTTCACTTAGCAGAAGTGAGCGGTACTTCGAGGCCTTTTTCCATGTGTCATTGGAAGTGTAAGGACGTATATTTGTTCAGCTCCTGGAATGTGTAATTTTACAGAGTTTTAAGGCTTGTCTTCATTTAGCTCACCCACAATGCTGAGTTGGGTTGATGCTACATATGTTGATAATTGAAAGCAGTGTATGCTGTAATTTGAATGCAAGTGAGTGGCACGCTTCTTATTAAAGTCTGCATGATACCGTGAGGACAGCGTGTTCATGACAAGACTGGCTAGGTCATGCCATTGTCTTATCTACATATTTGATGATTACATTGGAGCTGTGAAATGTCATTAAACTACTTGTTGTATTCACGTCTAACCTGGCCTTCGCAGCTTCTTCAGCGTTTGAAGATCAGGTACATGCAGAAAGACTGAGTTCAAAAATAGTACCGGCATATAGGCATGCCTTATAAAGTGTGAAAAAAGGGACCGCGCCGAAGTGCACCCTCTGCCAATAATTCAAATATATAATATGATGAATAACACAATGGAGAGGAGTTGCAACACATACCCACATGCATGCACACACTTACGCATGCACACACAAATATACACAGATGTGGGCACATACATACTGAAAGGTCTAAGGGTGGATAATTTTACTGTAGTACCCATACAATTTAGATGAAAAGCCAGCCCCTAAACAAAATGTTCCTTTGTCAGAACTGCTGACTCCCAACTCCCTCATCCACCTAAAAAACAAATCCAGGTCATCTCAAAACCTAGTCTTAAGGCAGCCTAGGTGCTCAGAGAAATTACCACTGACCTCTTACCTAAGGCAACTTTAAGAAGGTTGTTGACTCTTGAGCTGACCCCTACCACTCTGTACAAACCCTGCTCTTGAAGACCTGGGGAGAAAATTTACAGAAATAAAATCAAGCAGAAATCAAGGTCTAGTAATGTTAGATTCAACATTTACAAAACACATCATCATTCATTCTTATCTTTCAGTTCCCTAAGCAGTAAGGCCTTCAACAAATTCAAGCCTTGCTTTCCTGGCCTATGCCATCCACTCAAGGCCTTTTCATGTCTTCTTTAACCATTTCACATCTGTCTCCCATTCCCTTCTCTGTGTTTTTGTTTGTTTGTTGGTCAGAACAGTTGAGTGAATAATTACAATTTTTTTTACATGCTGATGTGGATACCTGAGTGGGAATAAGGAAGACAGGTTCACTGCACTGTACTAAACATGTCGCAACAAGAAACTTAGGCAAGGCTAGCACTTTTTGCATGTGAAACAAAGTGCTAAAGAAACCACCATTACAAGAAGCACAAAAAGTGCTCTGGTGCACACTTCCAGCGTGGCGACCAACTGCAGTTGTGATCTCAGACTCCTCATTCATTCATTCATTCATAACCCTCCACTACCAAAGGAGCATAGGCCTTCAACAAACACATGCCAAGTCCTCCTGTCACGTGCCATCATCTCAAGTTCTTTCCACGTTCTCCTTATCATTTTCACCTCTGTTTCCAGCTTTCTTCTCCATGTGCTTCTTGGTCTACCTCTGCTTCTCTTGCCCTGGGGGTTCCAGAACAAGGACTACCTTGTAATGCTATCAACAGGTTTCCTCAGTGTGTGTCCTATCCATCGCCATCGTCTTCTTCTCATCTCTTGTTCTACTGGCACTTGTCTAGTTCTTGTCATCAGTTCCACGTTGGTAACCTTGTCATACCATTTTAATCCCTCTATTCTACGCAAGCACCCATTTATGAAAATCTGTAGCTTTTTGGTAGTTGTCTTTGTTGTTCTCCATGTCTCAGAGCCATACAATAGGACTGACTTCACATTTGAGTTGAAGATTCTTATTTTCGTGTTGGATCCGATTTCTCTTGATCTCCATATATTTCCCAATGCAATGAAAGCTCCTCTTGCTTTTTGTATTCTTATTTTGATATCACTTGTCTGTCCCTCCAACTTTGTCTGTATTGCTGCCAAGATATGTGTACGATTCTACATCTTGTATTGGTGCTTCTTCAAGTTCAACCCTGTTATCATTACCTGCATTTATTCTCATTATCTTTGTCTTTTCCCTGTGTATTTTTAGACCCAATTGCTGTGACCTCTCATCGAGTGTTTTCAATTTGTCCTGCATCTGATTACGGTTATGGGACAGAAGAGCTAAGTCATCAGCAAAATCCAGATCATCCAACTGCTTAGTCAGAGTCCACTGGATTCCATTTCTGTTGTGTGTTGTCGATGTTCTCGTAACCCAGTCTATTGCTAGTAAGAAAAGAAATGGAGACAAGAGGCATCCCTGTCATACTCCTGTTCTTATCCCAAACGGTTCTGTAAGCTGTCCTTCATAAAGAACTCTGCATGTCATGTCTTCATATGTTTTCTTTATTAAATTAATGATCTTCAGGGGAACTCCATAATGCCTCATCAATTTCCAAAGTGATTCTCTGTCTACACTGTCAAATGCCTTTTCGTAGTCCACAAATCCGATGTATAGTGGTGAATTCCATTCCAGACTTTGTTCAACTATTATTCTCAATGTGGCTATCTGGTCTGTACAGGATCTGTTTTGTCGAAAACCTGCTTGTTCATCTCTCAGTTTCTTGTCTATGGACTCTTTTAATCTTTCAAGGATAATCCTGTTTAATACTTTTCCTGGCACTGAAAGTAACATTATTCCTCTATAATTTGTGCACTCTTGTAAATTTCCCTTCTTAGGCAACTTAACCAGATATCCTTCCTTCCATTCTGCTGGTATCTCTTCCTTTTCCCAGACTTTACCAAGTAATTTATATAACATCTCTGTAGCCATGTCGATATCTGCTTTGATGGCCTCTGCTGGAATGCCATCAGGTCCAGATGCTTTTCCATCTCTTAGAAGCTTTATGGCTTTCTTTATTTCTTCCTTCGTTGGTCTTTTACCGTTAATTTGTAGCTCTTCTTCTGCTGGCTGGATGTCCGAGGGGTTTTGTGGAGCTGGTCTATTGAGAAGGTCCTCAATATATTCTGTCCATCTCTTCATTTGCTCTTGTATATTGCTGAGCAGTTTTCCATTCTTGTCTTTTATGAAGCAACTTGTTTGCTTGCATTTCCCTGTTAGCTTCTTTGTGCTGTTATACAGTTCTCTCATATTCCCTTTGGCTGCAGCATCTTCTGCCTCTCTTGCCAACTCCTCAATATACTTCCTCTTGTCTCTTTTGATACTTCTTTGTTTGCTTCTGTGTACACTTCTTGAGCCTTGGCTTTGGAACTTCTGGTTTTGCTTGTGTTTAAATCTGCTTTCTTGTTTTTCCTGTCTTTTATCTTATTGATGGTTTCTGTTGTTATCCATGCTTTTTGTTGTCGTTCCCTTTTCCCCAGTATTTCTTCCCATGTCTCATTCCAAACCGTTTTGATTTGCTGCCAATAGTCTTCTGTATTCTCTGCATCTTCCAGCTGTTGGAGCATCTGGAATTTGTTGGATATTGTGACCTGAGGACAGCACCAATTCACCTGTGATGAGTTTCTTCCTGTCTATCCCCTTCCACTTTGTTTCACACAGTCCCAGAACCTCGATTTTATATTCCCTCATCAGTGCTGCTACTTGTGCCACTTTCCCTTGTTCGTTTAATGTCCGAACATTCCAGGTGCCAAATCTGGAAGTTCTCCTAGAAGAAAGAAGGTTAGTCAGCAACACAGACTCCTTTCGGCTTTCTCTGTGTTGCATCATACACCTCCCTGCGAAAGGACCTTCCCTTGTTTTGGATGGCTGTGTTTTATTTTCTTTAATTGACTTGTCCATGTTTGTTGAAGTTTTTTGTGGTTTAAATTTTTTACAGGATGGGGTAACCGGCCCCATGCCCAACCCTCCTTAGTCACTTTCTACAACATGCTTGGCAGGGAACAGTGTTACTATTCTTTGCTCCCCTTTCGGGCCCCGGTAACACACGGGTGCAGACTCCTGATAGCGTTAAATAAACAAGAAGGATTTTGCTGGCAGGCCAAGACAAGTGAGCTAGTTCTTTCAGGCTATATCCCCCCCCCCCCCCCCCCCCCCCCCCCGCCCCCCCACCCCCACCCCCCCCCCCCCCCCCCCCCCCCCCCCCCCCCCCCCCCCCCCCCCCCCAAATCATATTATATTCAGAATATATAACAGATGAGATGTTGGTAATGGATAGGACACACATTCAGGAAACCTGCTGATAGCACTAAAAGGCAGTTCCTGTTCTGAAATTCTTAGGGTAAGAGAAATAGAGGGAGAAATAGAGGGAAAAACAAACAACACAGGGAGAAGTGAATTTGAGACAGAAATTAGATGTCAGAAAACACTGGCCAACAAGATGAAAATAAGGTTCAACAAAATGAGTTAAATGCACAACTTTGAATTCAGCTGTCAGCAGAGATAGAATGCAGTGCAGCAAATCAAGAACAACAACAGAAAAACAGTATAAGCCTCTGCAGGAGATGGCCTCATAAAGCCGCTGAAACAAGGAGTGAAAGATCATAGACACCTCACTTACCTGAAGTGTCTAAGAATGCGAACTTAATCTCCCCTCTGTCAAATACAAGCTTATGGAATGGAGGGAGAGGAAGAAAGCAGGCGTAAGCTTCACAGGCACAATGAAAGAAAGGGATACAGAGAGACAGAGTCAGACAGGCAAGGAGAAAAGACAGATAAAACAGACACAAACAGAGAAAGTGAGAGATCAGACAGAGAGAGCACAAAGGCAAATAAAGACAGAGAAAAATAGACACACGTATAGAAAGAATTACAAAGAGATAGGCACAAGCACACAAAGATAAAGAGACAGGAAAAAACAAAGAGTTACAATGACAGACAGAAACAAAGAGTTACAATGACAGACAGAAACAAAGCAGGCGAGAGCCATCAAGCTTTAATGAACCGTATCATCAATTAATGATGAGGACTGACAAGATGATGAAGATGATTGGTGGCACTGAGAAACTCAGGCATGTTCCAGAAAAGACAGCTAAAGTAATATGTAAGCTGATGTCTCAAGACTACTGACCTCTACTTTCAATGGCAGCGATAGACTTGCGTATAAAGCTGAAACCAATGTCATCCAGAACTGCTGAAATTGAAAAAAAATTTAGTAGTGAATGGAAACTCTACACACAGCATTACAACATGAGGTAATCTGATGGTCAGAAGTGCCCCCCCCCCCCCCCCCCCTCTTATCTGGATTAAAATAGCACTATCAGTTCAGTCATTATAATTGTGTGTGATGATGACACATAATGCAGCTCACCTCCTGGTCAATTATGATACTTTCAAATGGCTCCAGGGTTCCTACTTGCAGGTCGATCCATTTTGTTGTGAGCTTTTTTAACTGGAAATGTGACTGAGAATGCTGTGAAGTACACTGCTGAAGTCTCTTAAGGAACGTGCTACATTTCAAGGGCCTACAGTAACATCTGGGGGGGGGGGGGGGAGAGACAGATTCTTATGCAGTGGCTAGATCCAACCAGGTTATACAGAGATTTGTTTTCTCAAATGTTGAATTGTTTCCCATATAACTGTAGCCTGCTCTAGATATCATGGGCTACCTGTGATACCTCCCTTTTGAATAGTAGTGTCAACGTACTCATTTTCAAGGACACATGCAGCAAGCTTTTATGCCATAACTAAGTATAAAAGGATTTCCTCTCATACAGAGAAATGAAAGTGACCTTAATTGACTGATATTTGTGGAATTTTGTTGTCTTAGCATGTATACTACTCAAGTTGCCTTTTTTTTCAATTTTTTATATTTTTATGTATAGGTTTCAGCGAGTGTCCAATTGACAGCGTGGTTAGAGCGCTGGTATCTCGCTGCAAAGGTGCCGGTTTCGTTTCACGGTATCGACATGCTCCAGTCTACCCAGCTATAAATAGATACTTGACTTTGCTCTTGAGTTAGGGAAAGAAAAGGCATCGAGGAAGGGAACTGGTCACCCCACCGCTCGATGCTGGACCTAGTATAGTGAAAGTCTCTAACACTTCACTCCCCTACCGTAGTATCTGCTATGGGACTACCTTTACCTACAGGTTTCAGCGCCTCAGGACATCTCTCATATACGCTGTATGTGACATGAATATGAGTTAAAGCTGATCTGCATTGTATTTTCAGAAAAATCCTGCGACTTCTTGCCTTGCCTGGGGCTTGGTCTTGAATTAATTCCTGGTCTATTGGGCCATACAAGGCCTGCCATATTGCTGAGTGACACATTTTTGTGATTGTCTGAATATGTTTTCCTTTTTCCTCAGATTCTTCCAATGTTTGTGTTTTAGCAAACAATTCTTGTTCCCATGAATAATCTTCAGTGTGGCTTTATTCTTTTCCCACAAACATGTAAATGGTTCCTGTTAATATCAGATGTCCAATGTTCAGTGTTTTAGCAAACATGAATGGTTCCCAGAATAATCTTTCCCTAGCCTTATGTGGCTTCCTTCTTTTCCCACACAGCTGTTCTGCTGTACGAGGTATAATATGTTCGGCTTTATTAAGAGCTCTCTCATCTATCATTTTCATTTTTAAATTGGGGGGGGGGGGAGAAAAAAAAGTGGGGGGCCAATCACTTTCTATTTATTTTTAATTATTTAACAAATTCAATTTAACATGACATTACTAAGCAAGTTCACATACACAGAAGTTTCTCAAAGACCTATTTCCAGACAATTTTTTGGGGGGGAACAAAAACCTACAGAACTGAACATTTGCACCTAAAAATATGAAGATACTTACATTCTTCACTTCTGATATTATGCATTGTGTACGTCTGTGGAAGGAATAAGTAAATACCATGAAAGGAAAACAAAAATACTTACAGATGAAATTTAAAGAGACAGACTTAAATGACAGCAGATTAAAGAGACAGATGTAAATAACAGTGTAATAGTGAGACTGAGAGAGAGAGAGATGTATAATGATGTTGAATTAATCAAAGAGATAGTCGCATATGACACTTCATTTTCTTTTCTAACTCATGTACATGACACTGAATTAAAGACATTGTTGTATATGACGTCTGGAAATGTAAATTTATAAAACAATCAAATTAGATTGTTCTTTTTTTTTTAAATCTGATTTATTAAAATTTAAAAAAAAAAACAGAATGTCAAAATATTATGAACCAGAGAACTGGAGCTAAAAAAATTTTGAGAGAATAATTACAACGGTCATGAAAAAATCTGGTTTTAACAAACAACAGACTAACAATGAAGATGTGTGAATGTGATTTAACAGAAAACAGACAACAGAAATACATTCTGAGATGACTCTTTTTTTTTTTTTTTTTTCCTTAACCAGCGGCACTTGGGCTTTCACCTGTCTATGTCTCTATTAGTGCATATCAATTAACAAAATTCTCAGAAGTTAAAATGTAAACTCAGTTTTACTGAGACACAAACCGGTTCTTTGCCATCCATTGCATCTAACCACTGCCGTCTATCCTCATCTGAAAGAGCTTGGAAGGTCAAGGGCCCAGATCTGGTGGTAAGAAAGTGCAAAACTGGGTCAAGTCTCGCCAACTGACTGGTCATTTCACTGTGCTAAAATAAAGACCAGCCTCACAACTATCATTCTTCTGTTAAGTTTTCTTTACTGTCATTTTTTTAAATTCCATAGCAGATACTGCAATAGGGGAGGGAAATGTTAGAGACTTCACTATACTAGGTCCAGCTCTATGAGGTGGGGTCACCAGTTTAATTCTTTGCTGCCTTTGCCTTCCCTAACTCAAGAACAGTCAGGTACCCATTTACAGCTCGATAGACTTGAGCATAACACTACTAGGTTGTGATCTCTGAACCCAGTAACTGCACTCGAGCCACTTAGCCAATCGAACTCTCAGAAATAAGAGAAGCTCATAATGAATATAATGTTTTTAAAGGTTAAGATAACAAAAGGGTAATTATTCTAGGCTTCATATATTATAAAGCAAATACTTGAGGCGTTTAATAATAATACTCATGCAGACAAATGCAACAACTTTTGGAGAAAAGAGTAGAAAGACACAGATAATGGAGGCAGTGCAAATCGGAGCAGGCTAATATGAATGCTTTTTTATCCCCAACTAAAAAATATTGTGAAGTTGTAAGAAATACAAGTGAGTTTTTTGGAACACAAAAAGGGTGTCCCAAAAAGAAACAAAGACACTCTGAATGACCTTAACTTGTACAGAAACTGAGATATATTTATTTTTTCATTGTGCAATAACCAGATGATTTGTGCATCATATTCTCTGCAATTTTTTTTCATGTCTTCACCCTCAAACTTCTACATTAATGACTCTAATAAAGGCAGAAGTCAGCTCACGGTTCCTGACATCTCCAAACAGTTTTTTGTGGAGAGAAGTGGGTTGTTGCCATATGCCACTCCATTCACTGCTGTAAGTTGGGCAGGACTGGAGCAGATGTTCAGCTGTCATGGGGATGGTGCCACAGGAGTAGAGATCTGCTGGATTAATTCTGTACTTGTGATATAGATGGTACCTCAGCCTATTGTGACCAGTACATAATCACTAGTATTTATTCCCATACTTGTTTTTTTTAGTAATTCTATTCTGTGTTAGCACCAATTTATGAAGGTCTCCAACTTCTTTTTTGTTGTTTTTACTGTTTTTCCATGATTCAGAACAAAACAATATGAATGCCACAACATTTCATTAAAAAATTCTTATTTTCTTTCATTAATTACCCTTTTCATTTCTCCATAATGTTCTTTTTAAATTTTGAACTGTCTCCCGGCCTTCACGTGTGGCTCAATTTGAGCCCGGCGGAACTGTTTCCACTGACGGGAGAAGGGGCAAAGGCGAGCGACTGGCGCCTTAAAACCAGCAGCTTCGGGCAGATAGGGCTCGTGATCCTTGGTTGGTAGCTTATCTAAGAGAAGGAACTCTGAATTCAAACCACCGCTGCCTTGCGGGAATATCCATTTATGGAATTGGCTTCGGGAGTAAACCCTGAGGATAAATCCGGAGTCGGAGTCCCTAAGGCAGTCTAATGTCGATTCGACATTATTCTGTCAACTCCTGCGACATGGCTGGTACCAAACTGTATCGGCTACTGCCGTTCCTTTGGATCTACCGGCTGTGTGGAGAGGGGGAACATGCTGCATGGGCAACAGCTTGATCTCCATATAACTGTGCCCAAGCTCGCGCCCTGGAGAGGACACTCCAGCTTCACCCTATAGGTGTCGGCAAAACACGGGAAGTAGCAGTTACCGGTTATAACCATTTTGCCCAATTGGCGTAGGGCATGGCGCCAGGGGCTACTTCCGACAGTGGGAGAGGTTCTAGGATCTCACTGGACAGCTACCGCCCGCTTCAAGCTGGGCAGCCCCCAGTCAATAAGGTGTTGTCCCGCCACTGTCTGCTTTCCCCATTGGGTGCATGGGGATTAGGGTCAAACCCGAACTGTGGACAGAAAATTTTGCACCAAGCAATTATCGAAAAAATATAAATAAGCAAACTCTCAGATTGGGATGCTGGAACGTCCGGACTATGTTGACTGGACTATCCGAAAACCTACAGGATGTAAACAATGTAAGGAAGACAGCCATAATTAATGATGAGCTTAAACGACTTCAGGTGGATATAGCTGCACTTCAGGAAACGCGCCTGGCGGGCTCTGGAACGGTGAGCGAGAAGGACTACACATTTTATTGGCAAGGGAAAGATCTTAATAAAGCTAGAGAACACGGAGTAGGTTTTGCGGTCAAAAAATCGCTAACTAAAATGGTTGAACCAGGCGAGAATGGATCAGAACGCCTGTTATCGCTCCGCCTGCAAACTAGCACAGGTCCCATCACCCTTGTCAGTGTGTATGCTCCTACTCTGCCTCAGAAGCTAAAGATGAGTTCTACGAGAATCTAACAGCAATTATCAAAAGCATACCTAGGCAAGAACAGCTTGTTCTCCTTGGTGACTTTAATGCTAGAGTGGGTGCCGATAATGTTTCATGGCCTTCATGTCTGGGCAGGTTTGGTATTGGCAAGATGAATGAAAATGGACAACGACTCTTAGAGTTGTGCGTCCACCATGACCTCTGCGTGACCAACACCTACTTTCAGACAAAACCCCAGCATAAGGTGTCATGGAGACACCCACGATCCAAGCACTGGCACCAACTTGACCTGATTCTCATCAGAAGGCCACTCCTCAGGTCTGTGTTCTCCACGCGCTCGTACCATAGTGCAGACTGTGATACAGATCACTCCTTGGTTTGCTGCAAAATCAGAGCACAACCAAGAAAACTCTATCGTGTCAGACATGAAGGGAAACCACGCATTGATACCAGCAAGATGTCAGACCCTTTCATGATCGCTCAATTCACTGCGACCTTCGAGAAAGTGCTCAGTAGCCCTCAGCATGGTGATACTATTACAGAGAACTGGGAGCATCTATGGAACACCATTCAAAGTACTCCACTTGCCACCTTTGGTAAGAAAACAGCAAAGTCAAATGACTGGTTTGATGCTTCATCAGATGTGATGGCACCTGTCATTGAAGCTAAGCGCAGTGCTATGAATGAATACAAACGTTCACCGAGTGCCAGAACCCTACAGATCCTGAGGGCTACGAGAAGCAAAGTTCAACAAACTGCTCGACGCTGTGCAAATGACTACTGGCTCCAGCTCAGTGAGAGCATCCAGATCGCAGCGCAAACAGGCAACATTAGACAAATGTATGACGGTATAAAGAAAGCACTTGGCCCCCATAAAAGTAAGACGGCACCGCTAAAAACCATCAGCAGAGAGAAGCTAACCGATAAGGGTAAGCAGATGGAGAGGTGGGTCGAGCACTACTCTGAGCTTTACGCTAGAGACAATACCGTTACGCCTGCAGCCCTTGATGGTGTCAACAGTCTGCCAACTTTGGAGGAGCTGGATGCCGAACCAACATTAGAGGAACTCAGCAAGGCCATTGATAGCTTGGCCTCTGGCAAAGCACCAGGCAGTGATGGGATTCCTCCTGATTTAATCAAATGCTGTAAGAGCACGCTATTACATCCCCTGCATAGGATGCTGTGCCAGTGCTGGGAAGAGACAACTATTCCTCAAGACATGCGAGATGCCAAGATTGTAACACTGTATAAAAATAAAGGAGACAGAAGTGATTGCAATAACTACAGAGGCATCTCTCTTCTTAGTATTGTTGGTAAGGTTTTTGCCAAAGTCATCTTAATGCGACTACACAAGTTAGCTGAGCGCATATATCCAGAGTCACAGTGTGGATTCCGAGCTGGCAGATCAACAACAGACATGATCTTCTCTCTCCGCCAGCTTCAGGAAAAATCAAGAGAGCAGAAAAGACCATTATATATTGCCTTTATAGACCTCACAAAAGCATTCGACCTGGTTAGTAGGGATGGACTCTTTAAAATCCTCCTGAAAATAGGCTGCCCTTCTAAAATGCTGGAAATGATAAAGTCATTCCATGACGGCATGAAGGGAACAGTCCAATATGCTGGAAGCACGTCACAGCCCTTTGATATACGAAGTGGCGTTAAACAAGGCTGTGTTCTGGCTCCGACCCTCTTCGGAATCTTCTTTGCCTTACTCTTGAAACATGCATTCAGAGATGCAACTGAAGGAATATGCCTTCACACTAGGTCAGATGGCCGTCTGTTTAATCTTTCAAGGCTGAAGGCAAAAACAAAAATCAGAAGGGTCACTATAAGAGACTTGTTGTTCGCTGATGATACTGCAGTCGTCACTCAAAGCCAACAGGAGCTTCAGAGCTTGATGAATCGCTTCACTAAAGCATGCAAGGACTTTGGCCTCACAATAAGTCTAAAGAAAACGAATGTGCTGAGTCAGGATGTGGGTGCTGCACCAGTTATCACTATCGATAACTATGAATTGGCGGTGGTGCACCACTTCACATACCTAGGGTCTACCATCAATGACAAACTCTCACTGGATACAGAAATCGACAGCCGCATTGGCAAAGCTGCAGCTACCTTTGCCCGCCTCACATCGCGTGTTTGGGGAAACTCTAAACTCACAATGAAGACCAAAGCTGCGGTATATAATGCCTGCGTCACCAGCACACTCCTATATGGCAGCGAGACCTGGACGACCTATGCTAAGCAAGAAAGAAGGCTCAATACCTTCCATTTGCGGTGTCTACGCCGCATCCTCGGCATCTCGTGGAAAGATAAAGTGACAAATGTCGAGGTGTTGTCACGTGCTGGCCTTCAAAGTATGTAAACGCTTCTTAGACAGCGCAGACTTCGCTGGCTTGGCCATGTTCGCCGCATGGAAGATGGTCGCATCCCAAAAGATATCTTCTACGGACAATTAACAGATGGCAAGAGAACAGTTGGGCGACCACAGCTGAAGTTCAAAGATGTGTGCAAGAGAGATATGAGGGCACTGGACATGAATCCAGCAACATGGGAGGATGAAGCTGCCGATCGCACTAAGTGGCGATGCTATTTACGGCGCCACCTCAGATTGGGCGAAGAGAGGCTCACACAAGAAGCAGAGGTGAGGAGAAAACGTCGAAAGGAGCACCAGGTAAATAAGCAGCTGAGGGCTGTCACCTCAGGGGCGCATTCCCATAGTCAGTTATGACTGAAGGGGCTATTATTTACCTCCCCAGGGAGCATAAGCCTTCAACAAATTTATGCCAAGGTTGTCCTTTCCTATTCTGTCCACTCTAATTCCTTCTATATCTCCTTTACCCCTTTCACTGCTGTCTCCAGTTCTCCTATCCATATGCCCTTTAGTCTCCCTCTATCTCTCCCACCCTGCCAACTCTAGACCACTGTTTAGTACCACCAACAAGGTTCCTCGCCGTGTTCCTGTTTACAACTCCTTCAATCTCCACACACTACATAACGCAATAAAACTCCCTCTCGCCTTTTGTATAACCAAAAAAAAATCCACATATCATTTTTCTTCTATTGATCTTGTTTTCAAATAAAGCAGAAGGCAGAGAGACAATTCAAGATATGAATGATATACAAAGACAGTTCAAAATTTAAAAAGAACATTATGGAGAAATGAAAAGAACTTTTATCTTAACCAAAGAATGAAACAAAAGCAAGAAAAAGTAAAGACCAGATTGATGTGAACACAATAAAGAAAACAGGCATAACAATATATATATGAGTGCCGAACAGTTTGAAATTAGTAGCAAGTCTGTGTATCTGGCACAGAGAAAAACATGTGATAAAATCTATTTGTTTACAATTTCAGTCTCAGCTTTTTGCACTCCATAAGAACTCAGCCTATCTGTTATCAGATGGTATAACTTACATGTGTTAAAATAGCCTTAACTATAACCAATCAATCAATGTTAAACTGAACTTCCAATAACATTTTCTCAGAATTTTACATTTCAGATATTGACTTCAAAAATGCACAACTATTCACCAAACTGTTCATGTTAATAATTTCACAATTACATGGGTATTGTAAAGCTCATTCTCATTGCACCAATTATCTCAAAACAGTGACAAATTACTGACTTAATTGTTTAGTCCTTCTCTTCATGCCAATATCTCAAAACAGTGACAAATTACTGACTTAATTGTTTAGTCCTTCTCTTCATGCCAATATCTCAAAACAGTGACAAATTACTGACTTAATTGTTTAGTCCTTCTCTTCATGCCAATATTTCAAAACAGTGACAAATTACTGACTTAATTGTTTAGTCCTTCTCTTCATGCCAATATTTCAAAACTGTGACAAATTACTAATTGTTTAGTCCTTCTCTTCATGCCAATATTTCAAAACTGTGACAAATTACTGACTTAATTGTTTAGTCCTTCTCTTCATGCCAATATCTCAAAACAGTGACAAATTACTGACTTAATTGTTTAGTCCTTCTCTTCATGCCAATATCTCAAAACAGTGAGAAATTACTGAATTAATTGTTTAGTCCTTCTCTTCATGCCAATATTTCAAAACTGTGACAAATTACTGACTTAATTGTTTAGTCCTTCTCTTCATGCCAATATCTCAAAACAGTGACAAATTACTGACTTAATTGTTTAGTCCTTCTCTTCATGCCAATATCTCAAAACTGTGACAAATTACTGAATTAATTGTTTAGTCCTTCTCTTCATGCCAATATCTCAAAACTGTGACAAATTACTGAATTAATTGTTTAGTCCTTCTCTTCATGCCAATATCTCAAAACTGTGACAAATTACTGACTTAATTGTTTAGTCCTTCTCTTCATGCCAATATCTCAAAACAGTGACAAATTACTGAATTAATTGTTTAGTCCTTCTCTTCATGCCAATATCTCAAAACTGTGACAAATTACTGAATTAATTGTTTAGTCCTTCTCTTCATGCCAATATCTCAAAACTGTGACAAATTACTGAATTAATTGTTTAGTCCTTCACTTCATGCCAATATCTCAAAACTGTGACAAATTACTGAATTAATTGTTTAGTCCTTCTCTTCATGCCAATATCTCAAAACAGTGACAAATTACTGACTTAATTGTTTAGTCCTTCTCTTCATGCCAATATTTCAAAACAGTGAGAAATTACTGATTTAATTTTTTTTTTTTTTTTTTTGCGTACGTCCGCTATTACTCGAGGCGAAATCTCAGGTTAGTATGTCTAACCTAAGACTGATTTTTACGTCAGTATCCCTCTTTTTTTCTTGTACAGAGACAGGTGTTCCTCGCCATTCAGGCAGATACTCGCCGATTTCGGAGGTACCCATTAGAGCTGGGTCGGCTCAGGAGCCGCCAGTCCCTGGTCGACGACACTTCTTCACATGTACTCGCCAGGGCTTGAGTTAATCCAGTCCAAATCCCGGTCAACGAAAAATCTTCAAATGTCCTCGCCCGGGTTTGATCCTGGGTCACCCGGTCGCCAGCGCAGTTTGGTAACCACTACACCAGCGCGGCTCCCACTGATTTAATGGTTTGGTCTTTCTCTTTACGCTAATTATTTCAATAGCTCAAAACAGTGAGAAATTACTGATTTTATGGTTTAGTCTTTCTCTTTACACCATTATCTCAAAACACTGACAAATTACTGAGTTAATATTTGAGTCTTTCTCTGAACACCAACATATCAAAACAGTGACAAATTACTGATTTAGTGGTTCAGTTTTTCTCTTTACACCAATTATCTCAATATCTCTAGACAATAACAAGTTACATATAATGATTTAGTCTTTTTCTTTACACCAATAATCTCAATATCTAAAAACACTGATAAATTACTGATTTAAATGGTTTAATCTTTCTATTTACATCAATATCTCAAAACACTGACAAATTACTGATTTAAATGGTTTAATCTTTTTCTTTACACCAATTTTTTCAAAACACTGACAAATTACTGATTTAAATGGTTTAATCTTTCTCTATACACCAATATCTCAAAACCCTGACAAATTACTGATTTAAATGGTTTAATCTTTCTCTTTACACCAATATCTCAAAACACTGACAAATTACTGATTTAAATGGTTTAATCTTTCTCTTTACACCAATATCTCAAAACACTGACAAATTACTGATTTAACGGTTTAATCTTTCTTTTTACACCAATTTTCTCAATACCTCAAAACACTAACAAATTGTTGAAAACCTGGTTTAGTTTTTCTCTTTACACCAATTATCTCAAAACACTGACAAATTACTGATTTACTCATTCAGTCTTTCGCCACATACCAATTATCTTTATATCTATGTGACGACTGGCCAAATCTTCTCTTCATTTAATTTATGAGACCCAATTTTTATTCATCTTCAATGCATGGTCGAAAAGCCGGTAAAAATACGCGGCAAAGTTTCTCCTCGTTTTTCCATATTCTAGCGTCTAGTACTATTTTTAGATTAACGACGTCATTCTTAAACCTACCTCAGTGGCCTGAAACCTGTTAGAACCCACCTAGCGGCTTGACCAATGAATTAAGGCAGACTATTTTAGACTCAGCTAGAACCAGTCTAAACCTACTCTAGGAAACCCCTCAGGTGACTTTTAACGTTATTGATTGGAGCGTCTATCAGACACCAGTCACATGACCAACTCTCCATGTCACGTGCCCATATGGAAATAATGCGCTAAAAGTTCGCGCCCAGCGAGGCAAAATTACTTGCATCCAGGGAGCCGAAGGGGCCAGAACTAATCGAAGACCGCTGCTAATTCACGCGTAAAAGCACTGTAAAGCCATGTGTCTAAATTGCTGATTGGAGTCCAATCTCTGAGTAGTCTATGGGGGAGACTTGCACGACATTCCAATCTCAGACGAAGAATACAGAGTCGAGCACAGTGAAGGCAGATCCAAACCATTAGAGACCCACCCGATGCAACGTCATAAGGAGACAGGTCAACCAACAACACTTCACTATCAGTCTTAATAAGGGAGGGGGGGGCTGAAAAGATCATGTTTATCCAGTAATAAGGGAGGGGGGGGCTAGTAAAATATAATATATCATAATCCCAGTAATAATTAAGGATAATAACAATAGATAACTGAGAAGGGGACTATGGTAGCGAGAGACCAAATATCTCCTAACAAACTTTTCCAGACCTTGTCCAAGTTAGGAGAATTTACACTCTTGTGTCCCTTCAGCCGGTGGAGAAACCCAACAGGACCATGAGCCAAATCTTCCTCGGGGTGATCCAGGCAACACTTCACTTCATTTAAATCTATTATTTCTAAATTACTATAAGTTTCTTATCCTTCCTACACTACGCCACAATCTAAAATCAGTGACAAATTTAATTTACTGCCTTTGTGTTACATACATGCAAGTGCACATACGTAGACACTGAAACCATAAGCCAGAAGATTATGAACTCAGGAAACTGTGAAAAGCAATGACTCCACAGAAAAATATTACAATTTCCATGCAATATAATATCTTAATAACAACCAATTTTGAAATGCCTTTTCAAATTTTTAAATAATAAAGTGGTTATACAATCATGAGTGCTCCAAGTCTTACATTCTTCTTCTTCGATCCTTAACCACCGACCGTCAAAGCAGTCAGTGGCCATCACGCCTAGTGGCGTCTTGTAGGGCAACAACAAACTGATTCCACTTTGCACGGTCGGTGGCCATCCTTCGTACAGTGCCCCAACTCTGGTTCATTCTTTGCATCTCAGCCTCCACAGTCCTCCGCCAAGTTGTTTTTGGTCGGCCTCTCTTTCGCTTTCCTTCAGGGGTCCAAAGCATAGCTGTTCTTGTGATGGCATCGGGGTCTCTTCTGAGGACATGACCAACCCAGCTCCAGCGTCTGCCAGCTATGATGGTATGCATGTCCTCTTGCTTGCTACGAGTAAGCAGATCTTGGTTGGTGATGGTATTCGGCCAAAAGATTCGGTGAATTTTTCTTAGGCATGTTGTGTGAAAAGAGGACAATTTTGACATTTCCTTCTCTGTGACTCTCCAGCATTCCGCACCATAGAGAAGCACAGAAAGCACGCAACTCTGGTATAATCTTAATTTTGTGCTTGTGCTGTATTGGGAGGACTTCCAGATGTTATTTAGGCTAAAGAAGGCTGGTCTTGCCTTATTCATTCTGATGTTGATGTCTTTGCCTGCCCCACCGTCTGGTGTTACTATGCTTCCTAGGTATGTGAAGGTATCTGTCTGTACCAGTTGCTGATTCCTTACTGATATGGGCTCAGGGTTGCTCACATTTT
Organism: Oreohelix idahoensis; assembly: GCA_024509875.1. NCBI lineage: Eukaryota > Metazoa > Mollusca > Gastropoda > Stylommatophora > Oreohelicidae > Oreohelix > Oreohelix idahoensis. Next base: position 852,801 of record JAMPIV010000388.1, read on the forward strand.
GCAACGGGCTGATCACCCGTTTGCCAGTCACTTCGATTACGGAAACAACAACAAATGGGTTGATTTGCCGTTGCCCTAAAGACGCCACTAGGCGTGATGGGAAACAATGGCAAAAAAAACCTATCTGCTGTTGCCCTAAGACGCCACTAGGCGTAATGGCCACTGACTGCTTTGACGGTCGGTGGCTAAGGACAGAAGAAGAAGAAGAAGAAGTTGCTCACATTGAGCGTCATGACCTCAGACTTCTTTAAATTGATGTTCAAGCCCACCTGCTGGCTAAATTTATTAAGTCTATCCGTTTTTTCCTGGATGTGTTGATGTGAATGTGCCAGCAGTGCAATGTCATCTGCATATTCCAGATCTTCCAATGTTGAAAATGTAGTCCATCTTATTCCTCTTGGACTGCCCTCTGTTGTCTGGCGCATCACCCAGTCTATGACTGTTAAAAATAGAGTGGTTGATAAGGGGCATCCCTGTCGTACTCCTGTCTTACATTAATTTTCATCAATAAAGTCACAGATGCACATCCTTCTATGATGTTTTATGTATTATAAAGCCACTCTGGCAGCACAGACATGCAGAAATCATGTCTATTTCTTTGTGTCATTATTTCTGTAATTTTCAGGCCAAACAAAATTCTTCATGATCTGCTTCTGAATCTTCAATAATATGGGGGACACCCTCTTGATTTGTAATTGTAGTTTTAATACCCAAAGAGAAAAATACACCTATATCAATATTTCACAAACAACATGAAAGCATCAACTTATTCATGCAAAACTGGGGATTAAAGAAATTTAATAAAACATGTGTATAATACTACTGAATAATTTTTATTCTGTGACCCAAGAAGTATTCGGTGAAGCATATACACGCGACAAGAACCTGAAGGATCTTCTTTTTCACAGCCGTCTCCCAAAGGAGAATGCCACTCACTTTGGCACACTACCCTGTGGTCGGACATGGTGCAACACGTGCAAGTATGTCATCCAAACCCACAAGGTGTCTTTTCCTGGGGCTATGTACACCATCACCAGTAGCTTCACGTGTGAGTCGCGCAATGTCATTTATACGATCATATGTAAACGTCGCTGCAAAACCTATTTTGGCCAAACAGGCAAACGACTTGGGGACAGATTCAGCCAGCACTTGAATGACATCTCTCAGCAAAAATCCACACCAGTTGCCATACACTTTAAAGGTCCTGACCACCATGGTCCCATCGACATCCAGGTCACGGCGATCAGATCCTGCTCCTCTGACACTTCTAGCCAAGAACAGCTTGAAAACCGTCTTATCCACCGCATGGGGTGTCTAAAACCAACTGGTCTTAACACTCTACACACCTTTGTCTGAGATCACCCTTTCCTCTCTTGTTCTATTTTGACTCTTTCCACTTTTATCCTATTTTTCTATTTTTCTGCCGCCCTCTAATAATATGTTTGAATATATAATACAATGTTTTTAATATGTCTTGATTTTTTATTTCATTTTTATTTATCTCCAACTCATTCTGTCCTCCTCTATTTCCAGTCCCTACTAATATTACATTTTGGTAGTTTATTGTTCAGTTTCGTTTTTTAGTTTTTTAGTATGTATTGTGTACATCTGGTGGTGGCAGTCATTTCCTTTTCCGGGCACGCTCTTCTGTTCGCGGGCAGCAAAAGTGTTATGACTTCAATGCCATTGGGGAAGTACCTAGGTTTTATTTTTATATTTATTTAGGTTCTTATGTGTCCTATCTAGCCTTCACTTTCTTTCCTTTCCCTGGCGAAGGCCTTGTGGCCGTAACATTGGCTATTTTCTTCGTCTTTTATCCTCGTAAGACGAATCACCTTTTTTTCACACCCATCCATTGAATTATTTTTAATGTTACAACTTTTGGGGAATTTTTCCTCTTTTAAGGACTATGGTAGTGCCCTATTTTCATATGCGGTATTATAACTTGTTCTCTTTTTCTGCTTGTCTGTTAATTTTACAATTTAGCAGAGCGACAATATTCGAGTGGTCTACTTTTTCCTATTCATTTCATCTACTTAAAAAGGTGACAAATTACTGATTTATGGTTTTGTCTTCTAATTCCTAACCCATGCGCCCCCCCCCCCTCCCCCCCCCCTCCCCCAAGTTTAAAACCACTGGCGTAGAGGTGGTACTAAAGTTTTAATAAAGTTTTCTAAAGGAGATCACAGACTGATGGCAGTAACATGTTACAGATTTATATCCCTTTATCTGAACACCCGAAAACCAAAATTGTCAGAAGATCAAAAGTTTCTTTGGGCTACTTTTCGAACACATTTTGGGCGACTTTGGGCAACTAAGAGTTATTTGGGGGCTACATTTCTAACATAATTTGGGCGAAATATGAAAACCAAAAAAATCCAGTTTCTTAAACAAAGCTGTACCTGAGGATTTTTGATAAAATAATAGAGCAGTAGTTTTTTTTAATGACGGGGGGTGGAAGATGGAACAGCCTGTGATGTTAATATTCAAAGTATAAATAGATATATCCAATCTTAATATGAGGTTTCAGTTCAAGATTCATCAAAGATAAACAGCCTTGAAAGAAAAGTGTTAACATTCCATTTCTCAAGGTCTGGAAAATATGGAGAATATATATATATATATATATATATATATATATATATATATATATATATATATATATATATATATATATATATATATATATATATATATATATATATATATATATATATATATATTTTTTTTTTTTTTTTTTTTTAAACAGATGAAAATGCTAAAGAAATCAGAAAAACACCAGAAAGCAACCAAAGGAAGAAAACAAACAATAATAATAACATTCAATATCAGGAAAAAGAAGAAAATAGACAGAGAAAACATTTGTGGAACCTTTCCCTGAAGCTTTTTTGATGATGATGATGATGTTTAGATGGTGATTTTACTGCATTTGCAGGAAATGTGTGGGAACCTTCTCTGTACGCAAGTCTGCCGTCGCTAAACCTAGGAATCATTCATTCATTAAAGTGTAATAAGAATGACAATAGCATTAAAACAGTGGCACAAAATGTTCTCTTTACTCCCCTTAATCTTCTTGACTAATTGACCTTTTTTTGTTTTCTCAATAATAACATCACAATTACTTAGTTCAGCCAAAACAAACAATTCAAAAGCAATAGCACATCTCCACTACACTTTGTTGTAGTTAATTCTAAAAGGTGTTTGAAAAAATCACTTTCTATTTCAAAATTTTTATATCCTCACTTGTATCCATTGGGTATAAATGAAACAAATGTTAAAACAATGAACAATAACTGCCATTTGACCAATAAGTTTTATTTTTTTATTCCAAGAAAAACAAATAAAACAAAATAAAATCTAAAATGGCCAGTAAACTGATGTTACAAGAAACAGCAAAGATTGCTGTCCGCTAAAAAATTATGTGCTGAACAAACCAGGTCTCATGCTGAGTTGTAATGTTTATGCGACAGCACTTTATGTAATGTGGTTTCTGGCCGAACACCATTCACCAACCAAGAACTGTTAACTCGGAGCCACCAAGAAGAGAGACGCTGGAATTGGGTTAGCCACATCCTCAGAAGAGACTTTGACACCATCTTTATTGTGATGTTTGTTTCACATAAATTAATTGGATACGAGTGAAGAAATAATTTTAAAAACAGGAAGTGACTCTTCAATCACCCTGTAGTAGTAGATCTATGCCTCTCTTACACTTTGTTGCACATGAATCTAACTGAATGATTAGACACAAAACACAAAGGTTAACAAACCTTACTAAGCATGCAAATCTGCTAAGCTGAATATTAGTTGATTTCATTAGTGAAAATAGCCAACGCTGATCAGCAAACAGCAATCATTAAATATCACACAATGTAACCCATTTTCTTTACATAAACAAACCCATTAACTCTGCAGTGCATATGATTAAAACTATGATATTTTAAAAAATTGCCTCAAGACATAACACAATTTTCACAAGTACAGACTCTATTTTTAATTCATACTTTACTTAAAAAAGCTAATGCAGAAATCTAATTCATTGCATAAAAATTAAGACGTATTTGTTTAAAAAGCATAATGACTGAAGGAAAAAAAGACAAACGTTATACGTGCATATAAATCCATTGCTGGCAAGTTTGGAATTCAGCTGACCAATCTCAAGTTCTCACTGAATACAACAATCTAACATTCAGCCTATTTTTCACCAAATACAACAATCTAACATTCAGCCTATTTTTCACCAAATACAACAATCAAAATAAAAGCTATAATATCCCTCGTATTTCTAGTCAGAAATACTGCCACAAACATACAGCGTTACGGAAAGGGGGACAAATAGAAAACACAACACGCTACAATAAGAGAAAAATTGTGTTAAAACAGAGTAATGGGACTTACTTTTCTTTCAATGTAACGTCAAAACAGAATCTCCTTTCTATTGTATCTGATGCCCGTCTGGCAGGAAATACATCAAAAGATAGTCTCATTTAACATTCTGAAGTTTAAAATAAAAGTACATAGGTATGCACTGTTTACCAGCAGTGATGTATCACACTATGACACTGGTTTCAGGGACTACAAGCATTAGGTAGTCTATGCAAAACAATTATCCAAAATCTATAACAATTGCGATGATGATTTTTGTAAACAAAGCAAAGCATTTGTTAAGTTAATATTTTTTTTTAAATAAGGAAAGAGCCTCTACAGACCCTTCAAAGAAGAAAGCAAAATCAAAGAATTTATTCAAAGAATAAAGCCAATTACAGAATTTTCCAGCAGACGTCTAACTCCAGTCTACCCAGCTGTAACTGGTACTGATTCTGCTCTTGATTAAGGGAAAGTAAAGACAGCAAGGAAGGAAACTGGTCACCCCGCCTCATAAAGCTGAGACCTAGTATAGTGATGTCTCTAACACTTCACTGCCCTTTGGCAGCATCTGTTATGGGACTACAACAAGTGAATACATCTCCATCAGTAACCAACAAATATAAGCCTACCTATAACTAATATACACAAGTCTCCATCAATAACGAACAAATATAAGCCTACCTATAACTAATATATATGTCTCCATCAATAACGAACAAATATAAGCCTACTTATAACTAATATACACAAGTCTCAATCAATAACCAATATATTTAAGCCTACTTATAACTAATATAAACAAGTCTCAATCAATAACCAACATATTTAAGCCTACCTATAACTAATATATACAAGTCTCTATCTGTCTTAGGTAATGAGCAAATGCTCTAACCATTCTACCAATTAACATTTTTTATATTAATTTTTTTTAACCAATTAACATTTTTCACATTAATTTTTTATATTTAACATTTTTCAATCATTTAACAATATGTTAACAAAACAGCAATGGAAATATAATTTAGTTAAAGTACTATTAAGTCTTTCTTAGTTCACAAATACATACATTACGAACTTACCTGACACACTTTTCCATGATGTATTTCTCAGGCTCATTCTGTAAGAAGGTAATCACAGAGTTACTGTTATTGTTGGTCAGAGTTTACATCATTGTACTGCAGGCAAACTCATAGATACTCAGTCTCACTCAGCAAATGCTGAAGGGTATCAATGTTAATTGTTCCTGTTGCGTGCTGGTTGTACACACGCTAGACGCATCCTCTCATAAGCCCATTCCTGCTAGTCTTATGTTTGATACCAAATTCTTGAAATCTCAACCTTGTTGTTTCATTGATTGCAGCGTCATTCTCTAATAAACAATCATCAATTGTCCTTAGTATCTCTCCCTTATCCATATCCTATGTCCCCACTATGGGTGCCACATACTCCTGCATGACCTGGGCAGTAGATCTACACCAGTTCTTGAAGATTTGAGGCCTCTATGGATGTTTTCCATTCATGCCGTAATTGCAGAGTTAAAATACAGACCTTTTAAGTAGGAAAAGAATATTTTACAGCAAATCAAGGTACATAATAATCTTTCTATACCCGATGCACCCTATCCCATGTAGTTTCCAGAGGTCTCTGAGGAAACGAAGAAATAACAGCACCACCATTATTGGAGGTAACTAATCTGAGGCTGTGCATCATTTAAAACAAATTGCTACAAATATCCCCACTGTAGGAGTATATATGTGTTTTGAAACAGGCTTCCTGCAAAGGTGTGACCCCATGCTCAATTATAATCTTCTACAGAGAGAAGCAAGATATCTTGGATTCATGATAAACAAAAACGATAAACGTCAAACAAGTGAGAGGGCTCATTAGCACGTGTGGATATTTTCGAAAACAGGTAAATTTCTCTCAGCCAGCAGAGCCCCTCATTAATCTGACAAAGAAATTTGTGCGATTCAGATGGACAGACAAGTGCCAGAAAGCTTTCGAGTATTTAAAAAAGCGCTCACAGAAATCCCATACTTAGCTCATCCAGATCCAAACAGGAAAATTATCCTATACATGGAAGCATCCTTCACCGCAACGGGTGCGTGTTTAGTACAACTAGCATTAGAAAATTAAGAGCCTATATTACCAAACATCAGAAATGAAAGGCCTACAGTGTTTCTATCACACAGACTGAGCAAATTGCAAAGGCATTGGGCCACAATCAAGAAAGAAGTTTTTGCAATACATTACGCATTACAGAAATCAGATTTTTACGCCTTTCATAGTCAAAACGGACCACCAACCACTCGCAAACTGGCTATCCAAAACAATGGAACAATCTCAGAAATTACAAACATGGGCTTTGAACCTTCAAAATTACAACATCACAGTGGAGGATACAAAAGGAACACACAACAAGTGAGCAGACTTATTATCGAGAATTCCATACATCTCAAAGAAGACTTCAGAAAAGGAACACACACCACAGACAGATGATCATTTCAGGCAAATAAACATCAAAAACTGAAACAGGAAGGATAATGTTCTATCGGATATCAAAGATTACATCTCAAAGGAAGACATCAGTTACCCAACATTCGACCTCAAAGTGGAACAAGAAAAATATCAAGATCTTATAAAACTGAAGCAGAAGATAGTAAGAAAGGAGGCCAGACACTTCATTATTGATCCATATGAACAAATATCTTTTGGCCAAATACCATCACTAACCAAGATCTGCTTACTCGTAGCAAGCAAGAGGACATGCACACCATCATAGCTGGCAGACGCTGGAGCTGGGTAGGTCATATCCTCAGAAGAGACCCCGATGCCATCACAAGAACAGCTATGCTTTGGACCCCTGAAGGAAAACGAAAGAGAGGCCGACCAAAAACAACCTGGCGGAGGACTGTGGAGGCTGAGATGCAAAGAATGAACCAGAGTTGGGGCACTGTACGAAGGATGGCCACCGACCGAGCAAAGTAGAATCAATTTGTTGTTGCCCTACAAGACGCCACGAGGCGTGATGGCCACTGACTGCTTTGACGGTCGGCGGCTAAGGATCAAAGAAGAAGAAGAAGAATGAACAAATAGTTCAATATATAGACCCAAAAGGAAATCTACTAGCTAGAAAGTATATATCAAAGCAATTGATTAGTTAACATGAAAGGTTAACATGATGAAAACGGATATGGAAGAGATAAAACACTGGAAGTGATAAGAAGTAGATACTACTGGCCTATGAACAAAGACATAGTAGCTTATGTGGACAACTGCACTGTATGTAAGACACGCAACTTAAAAGCGATAATATGCCCGATCCAAGAGATGTATACTCTGAACTATTCCACGGAGAAAATCAGTTTAGACCATCTCAGGACTATACCACACTTTGCTCGCAGGAAACAGGTACATACTCCCCATAGTAGACATGCTGTCCAATTGGTCGGAATGTTCCACCATTAAGGAAGCAACAGGACGCACTATTGTACATATCATGACAACGGCAGGGGTGCCCTGTGGTAGTCCTCACGGATAACAGGAAAGTGTTTACAGGCACAGAATTCAGGAACTTCATAGAGAAATTCAATCTAACGCATATCACAACTTCTATCTATCACCCCCAGAGTAACAGGAAGAACGGGAGGCTAAACGCAACACTACATAACATTATGACCAAGGAAGCAGAGAGAGCACCACAGTTCTGGGACACACATCTACCTCACACAATAGAAGTCATTCGGATGAATCCAAACGACATGATGAGAGTGTCCCCATTTTACATGGTAAAGAACCAATGATGCCAATGGGTACACTCCTCAGGCCACGCCATAATTACATGGGAGAGGAACCTCTGGAAACAATCATACAAGAAAAACATAAATTACATACAATGGCCCAGAGGAACATGAAAAAGCATTTGAAAAGTGGGAAAAACACGTAGACAGGAACGCAACACTGCAAGAGTTTAAACCAGGAAACACTGTATTCTACAGAAAACAGGTCGGGAGTTCTAAGTTCGACGAAGAATGGATTCCAGGTTATAAAAAGATTATCTACCACCACATATCTTATTTGTACACAGGATCAGAGCCAAATGATAAAAACACATACAACACCTGAATGTCCAAAGAGAAAAAAAACCAAGTGATATTCCTCCCCACGACAACAACAAAAGGACATCTTATTACATCGTAGCACCAGAGCAAAGCGCTCAGATAACATCAGCAGAGGAAACAGACAGTAAAATAGACAGACAGCTGGCACAAAATAGTAGTTTCTTGACAAGAGCACAAGTGCATCAAGAACCGGAAGTGACACCCCATCAGCATCGAGCACGTACACAAATCACACAAAGAGAACAAGACCGTGAGATAGAGATTTTCAAAGATCCTGTGGAAGATGAGATAGATGCAGACGCGCCATATAGGCACACCAGAGGGCAGAGAAAAGGCAAAGTCGAAAAGAAAACACGATGACAGAGGAAATAATGTAACTGAGGAATGATAGGGGAAAATTCAGAAAGCGAGAGGGACATCCTAGTCATGAAATATATACAAAGGTTGCAAGAAAAAGAAGACAAGTGGAGAGGACAGAAACAAGAGATAGAGGAAGGAGAAACAAACATAGTCATGAGATATTGATAAAGTAGAGAGGATACTAGGTCCCAAGGAGGAAATTGGGATGGAAGACAAAAAGAGAGACTCATGGAAATAAATAGGTTTTCGCAGCGGTAGTCAAACCTTTATGAAGGTTAGTTGAGGTCGCTCCTCACCGAACACATAAAGAGGTCTTAACACATTGAGTGACGGAGTGTTAGAGAAGAAAATAGAGAGATGTTGCATTGAAGAAATGTAGAAGACAAGGAGGAAAATTGAAGACTAAAGGCTGAATAAAAGAACAGAGTAGAATGAAGACATGGTCAAAGAGACATGACCGCAGGAAATAAAAGCGATGACTAAAGATTAGAGTTACTTTAAAGTCATGTGGGTAGGTGGCGCAGAACCCTGTATATATGGACGGACGAAACAACATATGCTCTCTTCCTCTTCCGGTACAGCTCTTCTGATATGTGAGCACACATGTAGTATTCCTCCAACTGTCACGACACATGGCTGTAACCCACGCCGCTATCTGTGGTATTAGACGTGACTGTTAACGAGACACTAGTAACAACTTTTGTTGATCACCTAGTCTTCATCAAGTGATTATGAGACAATGCGGTTTTATGTATCCCAGGTGAGCCTCTGTGAAGGAAACATTAGAGCTTGGTTGACTGTAAGATCACAGGACAGCATAGACCGTCTATGTTTGACCACCCAGCCACAAGCAGCATATTCTGTTGCTACAACTCGCATGCCACAGTCAACACACAAAAAACAGACTTGGTGTGACTTACCAGTTTTCCACCCGTTTGGTTGTAGAGTATCATAAAGAACTCCTTTGTCTCCTTCTTATACTGACAGTAATACTTTGTCCATGTTGTGCCTAAAGCCTCTGTAAAATGAGTATAGTGTAGAAACCAATTTTTTTTTTTTTTTGGTGGTGGGGAGTGAATGGCAAAGTAAAGCATACAAAAAGGTAAAGGTAGTCCCATTGTAGATACTGCTGCAGAGGAATAAAGTGTTAGAGACTTCACTATACTAGGTCCAGAACTGAGAGGTGAGGTGATCAGTTTCCATCCTTGCTGCCTTTTCCTTCCCTAACTCAAGAGCAAAGTCAGGTACCCATTTATAGCAGGGTAGACTGGAGCATGTCAATACCGTGAATCGAACCCAGCACCTTTGCCATGAGAGACCAGCACTCTAAACACTCTGCCAATCGGATGCTACAAAAGGTAAAGGAAGTCTCATACCAGATACTGTCATAGGGGAGTGAAGTGTCAGAGACTTCACTATACTAGGTTCAGCATTGAGAGGTGAGGTGACCAGTTTCCTTCCTCTCTTCCTTCTCCTTTCCTAACTCAAGAGAAAAGTGAGGTACCCATTTACAGCTGGGTAGACCGATTTGCACCCAGCACCTGTGCAGCGAGAGATCAGCGCTCTAACTACTCTCTCAATCTGACAATCATACATAGGGTAGCAATAAAACATTATTGTTTTGGAGATCATATAACATATAAGACATATAACCCTCCCACCTTAATTCTTTAATAAAGGGACACCAAAAATCAATAGAGGAGACAAAAAATGGAGATATAATGAAAGGGATAAAGATGACATGGAAAGATCTTGAGTGGATGGTACAGGACATGAGTGCTTGGAGTGGGTTTTTGTTGAGGGCATGTGCTCCACCAATGAGCTGAAAGGTACTGATTAATTAACTGACTGATTGATTTTTGATTCACTGGATAGGACACACATTGAGGAACCCAGAAGATAGCATATTACAAGGCAATTCTTGTTCCAGAATCAACTGTCTAGAAGACCAGGCAAAGATCTTGAGCAGATGAAATGGGACCCAAAGATGCAGCAATAGAGAATGCAGTCAGCGACCCATAGCTTGACTGCTTGCGTCACGTCAGGGTCAGCGAACCAGAGCTGAGCAAGACCCTACTCCACCTTCACGTGGTGGTCCTGGAAACAGGCTGCATCACTGCAGTCTGGCTGAGAGAGTAGGGATCGAAGAGGGAAGGCAAACCCGGTACCAAAAAATGCTGTGCTGAAGTCGGATGTGTCGGTCAAAAGGCGCAGATATCGCAGCTCCGGTGTAAACAGACACAACGCAACCAACGTCCTTTTCAGGACAAACGAGGAAGAAGAAGAAGAGCAGATGAAACAGGACAGGAGGGTCCTAGCGAGAATTTGTTAAAGATTTATGTTCCTTGGGGAGCTAAAGGGTAATAAAGACGATGATCTTAATTGTGAGAACCTAACAAAATAAAAGTCGAAAATGAAGACCTAAAATATTTGAATAAAAAACAAAATAGGTAGTCCCATAGCAGATACTGCCATAGGGGAGTGGGGTTAGAGACTTCACTAAGTAGATCCAGCTTCGAGAGGTGGGGATGACCAGTTCCCTTCCTTGCTGCCTTTTCCTTCCCTACCTCAAGTGCAAAGTCGGGTACCCATTTACAGCTGGGTGGACTAAAATGTGTCGATACCGTGAATCGAGCCAGCATCTTTGCCGTGAGAGAGACCAATCTGTCAATCAGACGCTCAATATCTGAATATTTGAATCTAATTTATAACATTGAAAATGGAGCATTAAGAAACACTGTAGACATGGGATCAGCACAGCGAGGTATGACAGATTTCCCATGAAAAAAGGGGTAGCCACCTGATGCAGAGCGACGAAGTTATTTAAACTGTGTACATATCCAAACCATTCATCTTTGATCATTCAATATGACTCAAAACACTCACAGAAAATCTAAGCAGTTGATCTAAATATCATCACCATTATCTTCAGCTGATATCCTCACGATAAAGGTTGGCTGCTATGGATCTCAAACATCTTCTGTCTACTGTTTTGATGGTGAACTCTGACAGACTCTTTCGTGTTCACTTCTTAATTCTATCTTCACACTTATCGCAGTGTCTTCCTCTTGCATGTTTGCCTTCAACTCTTCTGTCTATTATGGTGTTCAGTAAGATGCTATGTCTTTTTACAGGGCCAAAATATTTTAGCTACCTAATTTTGATCTCCTTCGTTAATTCTCTTATCATTCGTAGGTTTTCTAGCACCCCTTTATTTGTTGACTCTTTCTTGCCCATCTCTTGATGTTATCTTCCCACTTATCATGTTGCCAAACTTTTGCACGTTTGCCTTCAACTCTTCTTTCTATTATGGTCTTCAGTAAGGTGTTATGTTTTTTTTACATGGCCAAAACATTTCAACTGTCTAATTTTGATCTCCTTTACTATTTCTCTTGTTCCTAGGTTTTCTAGGACCCCTTTATTTGTTGACTCTTTCTTGCCCATCTCTTGATGTTATCTTCCCACTTATCATGTTGCCAAACTTTTGCACGTTTGCCTTCAACTCTTCTTTCTATTATGGTCTTCAGTAAGGTGTTATGTTTTTTTTACATGGCCAAAACATTTCAACTGTCTAATTTTGATCTCCTTTACTATTTCTCTTGTTCCTAGGTTTTCTAGGACCCCTTTATTTGTTGACTCTTTCTTGCCCATCTCTTGATGTTATCTTCCCACTTATCATGTTGCCAAACTTTTGCACGTTTGCCTTCAACTCTTCTTTCTATTATGGTCTTCAGTAAGGTGTTATGTTTTTTTTACATGGCCAAAACATTTCAGCTGTCTAATTTTGATCTCCTTTACTATTTCTCTTGTTCCTAGGTTTTCTAGGACCCCTTTATTTGTTGACTCTTTCTTGCCCATCTCTTGATGTTATCTTCCCACTTATCATGTTGCCAAACTTTTGCACGTTTGCCTTCAACTCTTCTTTCTATTATGGTCTTCAGTAAGGTGTTATGTTTTTTTTACATGGCCAAAACATTTCAGCTGTCTAATTTTGATCTCCTTTACTATTTCTCTTGTTTCTAGGTTTTCTAGGACCCCTTTATTTGCACTCTTCTCTTTTCATGAGACATGTCCCATTCTTCTATATATCCATATCTCAAGGGCCTCTCTTCTAATTGCTTGTTCATTGTCCTTGTTTCTACACCATACAGTAATGAAGAATATAAATATATATATATTCTCAGTTTTAATTTGTGAGCTAACTGTTTAGATGTTAGTATCTGTCTCATGTTGTTGAATGTAGCTTTGGCCATTCCTATTCTCTTCCTGATTTCTGTTTCACATCTGTCATCTTCTGTTATTATAGGAACAAGATATGAGACACTCTTGACTTGTTCCAGGATTTTCCCATTTACGCATATCTTTAACATTGGCAAATCATCTGCTTTGCTAATTATCATAGTTTTCATTTTCGTAATGTTAATGTCCCATCCACATTCATGACTTATGCTGTTTACTTGTTTCACTAGTTCTTGTAATTCCTGTTCACTTTCAGCTAACAAAACTGTATCATCTGCATATCTAAGGTTGTTTATTGATCTTCCACCGATGTTCAGTCCTGGCATTTTCTGCATCTCAACATAAAATATAATAATTTCTCATTTTGTCTGAATATGAAAGATTTCTCACTTTGGCAACTGATGTAGCTTGGATAATGTAATGGTTGTGTGATGAGTGTCTTATATTTGAGGCTGATAAAATAAAGAATAATACAGAACATTGTTCAGTTAGCCTACATTATCCAAGAAGTACACCGTAGATAACATCACAAAGGACACGGCAAAGCAGGACTTTATAAAAAGTGTTTTGTGGAACCTCACAGCTTAGCCTAACATAGTTAGAGTTTCCAAGAAATTGTAGAATAAAAATGCATCATCATCATCATCAGTTGCCATCTCCACAATGAAGGTTGGCTGTAATGGATCTCCAACGTCTTCTGTCTCTTGTCTTGGTGGTGCACTCTGATAGACTCTTTCCTGTCCATCTTTTGATGTTATCTTCCCACTTATAGCGCTGTCTTCCCCTTGCACGTTTGCCTTCAACTCTCCCTTCTGTTATGGTCTTCTGAAAGGTGTTATGCCTTTTTATGTGGCCAAAGTATTTTAGCTGCCGAACTTTGACCTCCCTCATTAGTTCTCTTTTCATACCTAGATTTTCTAGGACCTCCTTATTTGTTTTCATCTCTTTCCATGAGATACGCCCCATTCTTCTATATATCCACATTTCAAGAGCCTCAATTCTTTCTTCCAAATGCATGAAAATGTTGAAAAACTGCAAAAAAATTGCAGGAAATTTTGATCATTGGTTTGCATTACAGGTGTATTTCCAGGTGCTACCAACTGCCTCTTAGTTTTGATCAATTACAAATTAGATTCCAATTACCTGCGTTGCTGAAGGCAGACATATAAAAATTCAGTAGCACTGTAAGTAGAAAGGATACTTAAAGAAATAGGCAGAAAACTGCTAATCACTGCATACCATCAAAACAAATGACTATGCTGAAGATCCACTGCTGCTAACCTTCATGGCGAAGGTGGCACTTGATCTGACAATACTTATTTCTTTGTGTTTGTGTGTGTGCGCGGGCTATGGTACAATGATCCCAAAAGAGAGCTGTTTCATGTAGCACTCCATTATCTAGGTACCTATATTGAACAACATGCAGGGTATTACAGTAGGGTAAAGATATCCTCCCTTCCCCCCACCACACTCACACAGAGATGAAGGATACAAACAACAGGCAGCACAGTGTAAACTAAACATATTTTTTATTAACAACCAGTAGTCTACAACAGAAGAAAATGATATCAAGGACATTACTTCATTAACTTACTTTTCTCCATCAAGTAGAGATATCCCTGCCTGGTGAATCCTTTTAGAGTACCTGATTGATCTAGAGGTTTCTGAGATTTAACAAAACAAAATTGTTACTTGAACAAACCTGACAGAAAGAAAGAAAGAAAGAAAGAAAGAAAGAAAGAAAGAAAGAAAGAAAGAAAGAAAGAAAGAAAGAAAGAAAGAAAGAAAGAAAGAAAGAAAGAAAGAAAGAAAGAAAGAAAGAAAGAAAGAAAGAAAGAGAGGGAGGGAGGGAGGGAGGGAGGAAGGAAAGAAGGAAGACTGCATTAACAACAACAACAAATTTACCAAATTGTAATACTAATCTCCGCTAAATTATAAACTATAAGCTTTACAATTATTTTTAATACATTAAGTTGAAACACATTCATTCATTCATAACCCTCCACTCCCAAAGGAGCATAGGCCTTCAACAAACACATGCCAAGTCCTCCCGCCACGCGCCATCATCTCAAGTTCCTTCCATGTTCTCCTTATCATTTTCACCTCCGTTTCCAGCTCTCTTCTCCATGCGCTTCTTGGTCTACCTCTGCCTTTCTTGCCCTGGGGGCTCCAGAACAAGGACGGCCCTGCAATGCCATCAACAGGTTTCCTCAGCACGTGTCCCATCCATCGCCGTCGTCTTCCTCTCACCTCCCGCTTCACCGGCACCTGTCCAGCTCTTGTCACCAGCCCCACGCCGACAACCCCGTCACACCATTTCAATCCCTCCACTCTACGCAAGCACCCATCTATGAAAGTCTGCAGCTTCCCGGCCGTAAGTTGAAACACATAAGCATACCTAAATATTGCACTAGAAGTAAAGCCAAAATAATATATGTTTCCTTGTATAAAATCAAACAATAATCACCAAAGAAAAAAAAAACAAATGTAAGAGCACAATGAAAGCTACGCAAGAGATTGAAGCCATACGTGACAGTTGCTAAATTGGTACTTAAAAATAAAAAAAATAATAAGAATTCTGTAGACAGTTTTACGCAACAAAAATAAAAACACCTAGCAAATGGTCCAGCAATCTTCACATAAAATCGTAAATCAATCACAATTCAGCAAGCAAAGAAGCAGCATGAAAATAATGCATAACAGATATGCATTAACAAGGCTGAACAAAGGTATTCTGGCATTTCATATATCTCACTAGATTTGTAGGTATCCCATACACTCCACTAACAACGGCATCCCCATCCAATGCAAAATATGTCGGTTGCAGTGTCATCTTTACAACAGGGTAACATAGCGAGCAAGTCCACCTTTTAAACTTGATTTGGCCACAACCTGGTACTCAAGACTAATGATACTTAGAAACAAAGCAAAACTCTTTATTCACTTGATTTTCCCTACTTTTTTACTACTGGAAACATTTATGCAATATTTTCATAAGATGATGCCATCTTAATTTCTCAAAAAATTAAATTTGTTTGTTCACTTCCCACACAATACAAATTTATGTCCATCAGTTAATCTATTTAAAAATATGAATTGTATAAGTTTCTCTGCTTTTTTTTCAAATTTTTTCACTTTTAACGGGAAGAGGGTAATTACTGATTTATAGACTAGGTCAAGAGGTGCTTTAGCAATTTTTAAAAAAAGGATTAAGTATCACTGATCTAGAGTCACAAGAACATACAACGTTTTTCAGTGCATTTTTTAAGAAACATGCTTAATGTGAGATTACATCAAAATTATCGCTAAGTGGATTTTTAAACTTGCGAGGTCAGAATTAAGATCTACTTTCATGTCCCACAAATTTTTGTAAGAACACTGAAATTCAAAACTAAAGAGTGCAAAACACTAAAATAATAAAAATTTGAAAATCTAGTTTTTAGCTTTTATGGGGGTTGCTGGTATTATGTCACCACTACTTTTTGGAATAGCTATTGATTGGGTTATGAGAAACTATACCCACAATGAACAATTGGGTATAAAATGGACAAATGGAAAATTCCTGGGGGACCTGGATTTCGCAGATGATGTAGCATTCTTAAGTTCAACACCAAGACAATCCCAAGAAGCAATAAATAATTTGTGTCATCTCTCGGTTAAAATTGGTCTCCAAATAAATGCCTCTAAAACTAAAGCTATGAACTTTTCTAACGAGACCTTTGATATCATCTTGAACGGGGAAAAACTACAGAAAGTTGAAAGTTTCAATTATTTAGGCAGTAAAATGACTCAGGATGGTGACACAACAAGAGAAATCCATACTAGAATTGCTTTGGCAGCTAGCGCCTTCAATAGATTATCTAACATTTGGAAATTACGATCATTGAATATACATACCAAGCTTCGTCTGTTTAATTCAAATGTTATCTCAGTGTTAACATACGGCTGTGAGAGTTGGAAAATAACAAAATCATTGGAGAACAAGCTGAATACATTCGAGAACAAATGTCTTAGAAAACTCATGAACATCAGTTGGAAAGAATTCAAGACTAATCGACAAATAAGAGAAGACTCTAGGCAGAAATATGTCTCCGACTATATAAGGAAAAGACGATGGTCATATATCGGTCATGTCCTACGAATGCAAAACAACAGAATACCACTACAGGCGCTCACTTGGGTTCCTGAGGGTAAGCGGAAAAAAGGAAGACCAAAAGAAACACTCAGAAGAACAATAATAAGAGAAGGAAGAACGTTGGGCCTAAATAATGTGCAAGAGCTAAGAGGAGTGGCGTCACAACGAACAACCTGGAGAGCACTGGTTTCTGCCTTATGCGCCGTGTTTGGCGCTTAAAGAATTTATTATTATTTATTATTGGTATGCGACACCCCCACACGTCGTCACAAAAAAGAAGCATTGCCTTTCATCATGTGTTTGCCCAAAATGTATATTCCATTAAAAGGTAAAGGTAGTTCCATTGAAGGTACTGCCGTAGGGGAGTGAAGTCTTAGAGACTCATTTATATATTAGGTCCAGCTTTATGAGTGTAGGATTACTACTACCTCAGGTTAGTCAAAAAGAGGCGACCAACATATGTTACCGGGGCCCGAAAGGGAAGCAAATAATAGTAACACTGTACCCTAGCATGCATGTCGTAAAAAGTGACTAAGGAGGGTTGGGCATGGGGCTGGTTACCCCATCCCGTAAAAAACTTTTTACCAAAAAACCTTCAACAAATATGGACAAGTCAAATACAGAATATGAGGTTGAGCACAGGGCTGGCAACTTTATCAAATAAAACAAATAGCTACAAAAACTACTGCTACAAGAGTACATGAATGCTTTGATGCATGCTTCCTACACATGGACCAGTTGCAATGTTGGCTTTATACTCTATAAGGAGCGAAATGGAAATTTATGACAATGTCAATCAAATATTATGTCACAAGAAAACGGATATCAATTTACATTAGGCTTTAAGTATACAAATAAAACATAGAAGCAAAATATTTTTTTTTATTACATGAAGACTTTAGGGTATGACACAATGTGTTATTTTTTGTTATGTCTTTTCTGTTAACTAAAAAAAAACTACCAAAAATAAAGTACAGAGCAGTCCTTTTGACAGAGAAGATAAACAACTACACAGTTTGTAAAGAAAACAAAATTCTGCCAAACAGTTGCTAACTGTTAACAAATAAAAGGAAACTAAAGACTGCCACATCATTGATGTCAACTGTATTTCAAAGTCATAAATAAAATATTGTACGACCTGGTGTTTAAATGTAAGCCATTTCTTTAAATTAAGAAAACTACGAGGGGCGTTCAGAAAGTAATGCACCACATCGTTTTTCTCAGGAGCTGTTTATTCAAACAGCATGAAATTTATACACAATATACATGGATATGTCATGTAAACATTGGTATTATTCAACATAATCCCCATCAAATTGTACGGCTTTATGCCAGCGTGAAACAAGTGCATGTATTCCTAGCCCGTACCAGATTTTGTCTTGATCATGTAGCCATTTCTTCGCTGCATGAATCACTCCTTCATCATCTTCAAACCTTGTCCCACGGAGTGCATCTTTAAGTAGACCAAATAGATGAAAATCAGAGGGTGCCAAATCGGGACTATAGGGTGGATGGGGTAGTACAGTCCAACCCAATTTGGTGATTGCTTCCCGTGTTGCCAGACTTGTGCGAGGGCGCGCATTGTCGTGAAGGAGAAGCAGATCTGCTGGATTCTTGTGCGGCCGAATTCTGCGAAAACATTGATTGCGTTTTTTCAATGTCTTAATGTAAGCTTGCGAATTGATTGTCTCTCCTCTTGGCATAACGTCCACAAGAATCACACCTTCAATGTCCCAAAAGACAGTGATCATGACCTTTCCAGCTGAAGGAATTGTCTTGAATTTCTTTCTTCTTGTTGATTGCGGATGATGCCACTTCATTGACTGTCTTTTTGACTCAGGTTCAAAATGATTTGCCCAGATTTCGTCGCCTGTAGCGATCTTAGCCAAAAAGTTCTCTCCATCAGCATTGAAATGCTTCAACAATTCAGAAGAAATTGATTTCCTTTGCAATCGATGGTCATTTGTGAGACTTCGAGGAACCCATCTTGCGCAAACCTTAGAAAATCTGAGAGTTTTTATAACTGCATTTGCACTACCAATGCTGACTGACAGCTGTAAGGCCAATTGTTGAGTAGTAATTCACCTATCAGTAAGAATAATGCCTTCAGCGCATTTCAACATTTCTGCATTGGTGGCTGTGGCAGGACGTCCACAGCGCGGCCGATAAGCAACTCCGTATTGCCACTTCCTGATTCTTTGATTCTCTGAACCTACTGACTGTACTCCTGTCGACTGCAAAACTTCCATACACATCACATAGACGCTTGTGAATATTCACAACAGTTTCCTTCTCTGCAACGAGAAATTCTATCACAATTCGCTGTTTATAACGCAAGTTGCTAACACGCTCCATTTCAACGGTTTAGGGCAGCCGTATTATTTGGCCGATTGCGGTGCAATTTAGTGCACACAATTGGCACATGCCATATTTAAAGTGTGCAAAATTTCATGCTTCTATCTTCATTATTAGCTGAGAAATACGATGTGGTGCATTACTTTCTGAACGCCCCTCTTATCTCACTATAATTAATCTTATTATATATATATTAATATATATAATATAATATATTTTTTCTCAGGCAAAAGCAGCATTCTATCAAATGAACAGTACTTTATGCAACAATTCTTTGTCACTGGAAGTAAGAAAGAGAGTTCTTCAATGTTATATAGAACCAATCCTGACATATGGGCGTGAGTCATGGACAATTAGTAAAAAAGTAGGGAAGGCACTAGAGACCACAGAGATGTGGTTTTACAGAAGAATGTTAAAAATACCATGGTCAGCCAAAAAGAGTAATGAGGATGTCCTGAAAGAGGCCAATGCGCAAAGGAAACTTATTTCACAAGTTAGAAAGAAGCAATCCACTTTTTTTTGGAGCATGTTATGAGAAGAGGAAAGCTGGAATATATCGTAACAAGTAAGATTGAAGGAAAAAGAGATAGAGGAAGACAAAGAGAGCAAATACTGGACAGTTTGACATCGTGGCATGGAAAGAAGTCAACAGCAGAATTGATAAACTGTCCTGGAGACAGGAAGTTGTGATGAGACATGATCTCCTATACCACTAAGCATGGTACTTGAAGAAGAAGATTATTTCCTAATTAAGATATGTTGTCTGCACTTTTACAATCATACTATCATTATTATCAGCTATGAGCAAGTAACCCACCAAAACATGGCGGGAAATAATTATATCGTGCTCTTTCTGCCGCCCGTCCTGATGATGGCACTAATTCGCATGTGGTCATTTCATTATTTTCCATTCCAACTTCACTGGATCTTTGTAGGTCAAATTTATCATGACTTATGGTGAATGATTGATGCACCATGAAAAATACTGTATGCTCTTTTAATTGGTGTTCAATTTAGCATTCACTGTGCAAAGCATTTCTTTCCCATATTTTTTAAAAAAAAAAGGGTGGTGAAATTTACTTATTGTTTGTTACAAGACGTTTCAAAACGTAGACAATGAGCATATAGGGACATAATAGTATATAAGGGATTTCAACAAAAAAAAAAAGCAAAGTACTCTTACGCACAATTTACAGGCAGCAAATAATTGACAATGAAGCAGACCTCACCACAAATAAAATGGGAACAATGCAAGCAGGCAAAGAGAAACAGCAGCACACAGAACATTACAATAATTGCTGCATTCAAGGTATGATGGTGAATGAATATGTGAATTTGTCTTGTATGATGATATGTGATAAATGTACCATGATGGTGAATACGTGAATATATCTTGTATGATGGTGAATATGTGAATATGATATTTTGCTAGCATAAAACAACGAAAATGAATGTCTTACCCACTGAGCAGCATGAAGCTGTGTGTGCACACACACAGGCAAGCATGCAAAAAATGATAAATTCAATGTGTTAACAGATTTTCAGATGCAAACATTTACTGCTTGGCAAAGAAATGCTAATTCAAAGTAGTCTTCATTTTTATTGTTAAAATCTAACACACACACACAAAGTAAGGAATAATTAACAGAAGTTCAAGAACAATGCATCTAACTTATCAGCTAACAAGGCCTTCTTCACGGTAAGTGCAAAACAGCAGATGTGGAATGGGGAGAGGAATAATTTATAAAAACAAAAAATAACTTTAAGTGGTGTTAGGCTGTTAGATGTGTCGTAGTTTATGAGGGAAGAGATAGTTTATGAACGAAGAGGTGGTTCGTGATCAAAGAGAGGTAACAAGATTTATAGAGATTAGTAATAAGTGAAATGTCATACATAAAACAGCAAAAGGTACTTGAATAATTAAGAGAAACATCATTGGTGATCACATGGTACAGGTTCTAGAGGGTTTGAGGAGCCTGTCTATAAATAGAGGCGAACCACACGCCTCTTTCTCTTATGCACCATGTAAGTCAGTGAGACAACAGCACACAAGCGTCATGTAAGTTAGTGAGACAACGGCACAGAGGTGCTCGTTAAACTTTCTCGACTTTGTTACAGTCAAAGGTCTGCAGTTAGCAAGACAAACAAGTCACTGAGTGAGACAGAAGCTGCTTGACGCAATAGGCATCGATTATGTGATTAGTGTTTCTGATCAGCATTCAAGACAGGACTCTGGTATGCACAGTGTAGTAGCAAAACGTGTAACTGTAACTGTCTTTTTTTTCTTGTTGAGGTGATCACTGGCCCAAGACAGTTTACATGTTGTTAGATGTGTAGTGCGAGCGTATGATGAGTTGAGTGTGGGTGCGAATGAAGACGCGAATGTGTTTAGGCTCGTATAGATGTAGATCCTGCAACCCATACTCTCACATGCAGTAATCAAGGATGCTTTGACACTGCAGGCATGTTTCAAGACATTTATTGACGGGAACACACATAATATCAACAGGAACAGTCAGTGTAACAAGGTCATGCTGACCTGACATCGATAGGTATACATTTGGCATTCAAAAAGGTAAACATCAGAATAGACGTGCATGGTCAATAGCAAAGTTCTTCAATAATGACAGTTCGTAGCGTCGCCCTTGGCGTCTCTGACTAAACGCGTCAGATGCCTTAGTTACCTTGACACACAGGTGCAACTTGGCACTCCCTGCCAATTGCACATATCAGGCTGTAGTATAATAGCCGGAAGCACAGGCCTCGTCCTAACGTCGGCCGTGTACTTCTGTTAAATAGGTTATCACCAACCCTGCAGTAATACTTATTGTAGATAGAAGTTCCGCCAATCTGCGGCTCCCACAATATATCTTCGTCACTGGATTTCTGGACAATATAAGACTAACAGTCTTGGATGGCTACCTCGAGCACAAATATATAAGTTCTGAAATGGCGGATCCGTGAACTGCTGTTCACCCTAGGTAATCCTTTACATGTTCTGCCACCGAAAAGCGTAATAATGCATAAAGGTCGGTATTACCTGGTAAATGAATCCTCAGAACTACACAAGGAATTCTGTCGTCATCCCGACGCACAGAGATTCACTGGGGAAAACTGCCATAGCAGTTACTTCGAAGATTCTCCCCGAAAAACAATGGACTCTTGGTCCCTTCAGAAAAACAGGACCTCCCGGCTTCCCGGAAGTATATCTCACTCCCGCTTAAAAAACCTTCCCATAGGCCCACGCCGAACTGTCAACCTCTGACCCTAAAGGTCAAACACAATGAATGAATAAACAAGGGAAGACAACCCCTAATCAACCTGACATCGCAGGTAAAGACACAATTATACTTATGATACAAACATAAGCAAATAACTTGACAGATGACTCCGTCGAAAATGACAGCAACATTACTACCACCCCCCTGTAAAAAAAAAAAATGCAATTTTTTTTTTTTTTAATATGTTCATGAGCAAGATAGCACCAGTATCACTTCTGTGCTCATGCAAACAATGAACCTAATATCAGGTACAATAGAAGAGGGTACAAATCATCTCCCAACATAGGAGAAAATATTTCCTTTAAGCCAAACAAACTAAGGGATACCATTCAAGAAACCTAAGTTGCTGGCAATACCAATCATATATCAAACATTACTAAATAATATAATCATAGCAATATACAAATGTCAATGCTATTTTAGCAACATATCACTGATGGATGGACAAAATGAAATTTGTTAAATTATCTAAACATCATCCAAATACATTTGTATTACAACATATTATGATATTAAGGACAGACCTAAGTCTGAAAATATATCAGGAAAAACTAGGACACAAGATTTAACTGGAATCATGTGGGCATCTAGACAATATGTCCGCCATCACATTATCCGAACCACGGATAGCTCGCACCGTGAAATGGAAAGGCTGAAGAGCAATAGCATAACGAGTAGATCTCGAGCTCTTCAAATCCTTACTTTGCATAGCCGTAAGAGCTTTTTGGTCGGTTTCCATAAAGAAATGCGCGCCCAGAAGGAACCTTTGTAGCTTAAGAATGGACCAAACCATAGCCAACAATTCACGGTCCAAAACCGAGTAATTCCTTTCTGCCGCATTCAGCTTCCTAGAAATATACATTACAGGATGCAGAGTTCCTGAATATTCCTGCATTAGTGCCGCTCCAATGCCAGTGGAAGAGGCATCACTACGAAGGACAAAAGTCTTATCAATCGTCGGTAGTCTTAAGATAGGATGAGATGAGAACAAATTCTTAACCTGATCCAATGAAGATTGGCATTCTTGGGACCAACGCACCATATTAGGAGAACCTTTTTTCAATAACGTTGAAAGTGGTGCCATAATGGAGGACAGATTCTCAATGAATCTTCCATAGAATTGTATCAATCCCAAGAGACTACGCACTTGCTTTTTTTGTCTTCGGAACCGAGATATTTAATATCTTTGAAATGTTTTGGTCCTCTGTCTTCAACAGACCATGACCAACTCGATGACCTAGGAAGGAAATTTCACTAAACCCAACAAAAGCTTTAGAGGGTTTAGCAGTCAAACTATGCTCACGTAGAGTAGATAGCAATTCCTTCAGACCCACATAGTGTTCTTCCCAAGTATCGCTGAAAAGACAGATGTCGTCTAAATATGCAATGACATCTGCACGATCTGATAGAATTCGTCGCATCATGCGCACGAAAGTCGCTGGGGCGTTCATAAGCCCGAAAGGCATAAAATTCCATTGAAACAGACCCCTAGGTGTCGAAAAAAAGCAGTGAGAGGTTTGGCGTGTTCCGTCAATGGGACTTGCCAATAACCTTTCGACAAGTCTAGTTTAGTAAAGAATTTAGCTTTAGAAAGTCTAATAAGTAGATCATCTAATAACGGCATAGGTTCAGCATCGAACTTCGTAACTTGATTTAATTTGCGATAATCAACGCAAAGACGTATGTTATTGTCTTTCTTTCGAACAATAACTATCGACGAAGAATAAGCTGAAGTGGATGGTTCAATTATTTGTAGTTGAATCATTTCATCCAATTCTTTCTCGACTTGTGCTTGAAAATGAATAGGTATTGGGTATGGTCTTACTCTGATCGGATTACGATCAGTAAGTATGATGTCATGTTCTATGACATCTGTGTGTCCAGGAATGTCGGTAAGGACATCCTGATATGATTGTAACGTAGAGGATACTTGACGTTGTTCCTCAAAAGACAAGTTAGAAGAGACTGTAACGTCTCTCCACGATTCCGTTGAAATAAGTGGAATCGTAGGAAGAGGTAAGTTCACGTCAGAAAAAATAGTTTCCTCATCCTGTATAACGGACAGGGATGAGATGTGACCATGTTGAACTGGAGAGTCGTCCGTCGCCTGGAAAATAGGCTGTAAATAGTCTGGACGTTCAATAAACTCTGTTAACATATTTATATGGAAGGTTTTATGCCTTCCATCCACATCGACAATATAGTCGACATCAGAAATTTTCGAGACTATAGTGTATGGACCCTTCCAAGAAATGAGAAGTCTATTCTCTCTTGAGGGCAGTAAGACATATGCTTTGTCTCCAGGACAAAGTTGACGTAGGCGTCTTTTCTTATTAGCAAATCGCCTAGCTTTTTCTTTCGCAAATTCGGAAGATGAAGTTGCTAACCTGCACGATTCGATAATCTTTTCTCTAAGAGCTATAACATATTCATATGACGATTGTGTATCATCGTCAATATTATCGGAAGTTATCAAATCGTGTAACAAGGACATTGGCCCGCGCGGTTGCGCGCCAAAGACAAGTTCGAAAGGAGAAAACCCTGTATGCTCGTTGGGAACCTCTCTATAGGCAAAGAGGACTGCAGGTAAAACCCTGTCCCAATCTTCAGGATGATCCTCCGTTATCTTGCCAAGTAAGTTCTTTAGTGTCCTGTTAAGACGTTCTACCAATCCATTGGACATTGGATGATAAATACTACTGAGAGACCTTTTAATGTCTAGCGTAGCCATTACCTGAGACATAACGTCCGAAATTAACTGAGTGCCGTGATCCGACAGTATTTCTCCGGGGAATCCCAGACGAGAAAATACGAGCCAAAGAGCATCAGCGATATCGACAGTTGATATGCTCTTCAGAGGAATAGCCTCTGGCCAACGCGTGCACATGTCCACGCAAGTGAGGATAAATTGGTGTCCTCTGGCTGACTTAATTTTGAACGGACCAATGATGTCTATAGCCATTTTCTGAAACGGCCGAATCGGAATATCTGCAGCCTGAATAGGAGCAGCATGTCTCGGACCCCTAGACTTGACCTCTTGACAAATTTTGCAAGATCGGCAATAAATTCGGATGTCTTTATTCACGAATGGCCAAAAGAATGACGCAAGGACTCTAGTTTTAGTTCTGGAAAAACCCATGTGTCCCGCACACTGAGAATCGTGTGCATGCCGAAGAATTAAGGCTCTCATACACTTAGGCACAAGAATTTGCGAGTGCATAGACTTGTCCGAGTGTTGTACCATTCGTACCAATATACCATTCTTCATAGTGATATACGATTTGTGATTCGTATTTTGATTGGGATCCCCTTTCTTTGCAAGAAGGAAGTATTTCTTCAAAGAAGGATCCTCTTCTTGACGTTTAACAAACGAGTCATGGGAAATCACCAAGTGCTCGTCTTGGCTATCAACTTCATTACTATTATAAGATGAAGTTGGGGGATTAAGAGCTTGAGCTCTTGTCACCACTGCATTGACCGTTTGAATGTTTTTTTCTTCCCAACTAGAAATTTGTTGCGGGGTGCATTCCTTAACCCCATGAATACGACCGATTATAAGATCCGCAATAGGATTAGGAAGAAGACATGCATGGACATCTCCTGTGAAGAAAGGAGTGTCAATCCTAATAATAGCAGTAGGATAGCTTTCCATAGTACCACCAAATGTAACACATTTGATTGTTTTTCCCGTGGCACAGCAAGGATCTATCAGAGACTCCTTAACCCCGACGGTAGTACATCCCGAATCGAAAAGTACTGAGACTAGCCTATCATTTATTAGACCTTTATGTAAGATGAGAGATCCTCTCCCATCATGCGCAACTGTAGCAGGTAGAGCAGGAAGAGGGTGACCACAACTTAGCGTAGATACAGTTGATGAGTCAAACAATGTTAAGCATTGGGGGCATTCAGTTGCTCTCCCAAAATCGAAAGCACAACCAGTGATAGCCCTAGAGTTACCACTATCATTTACTGTATTACAGACTCCATCAAACTCTTGTTGCGCAGAGTTTGCCTGTTGGTAAGGTCTTTTTTTGTTAAACCTAGGTCTACCTCGATTATCATTTCCCCTGTAATTATTTCGACTATCATTTCCCCTGTAATTGTTATCATATTGCCTATTGTAATCATCATTCCGGTTTGAATCCCGGTTTCTAAATTCACCATCGTCATAATCTTGACGTCGAGAATGATTACCTCGAAAATTTGAATAGTTATTATTTGGATAGCCTTTACGAAAGTGTCTCAAATTATTACCACTAAAATTACGAGAACTACCATCTTGTCTCCACTGCATAGACGAAGAACCATCATGTGTTGGATTACTCCGCTTCTGAGTGTAATTTTGATTACTTCCCCTATTCCAATTTTGTTGAGCACCCTGAAATTTTTTTCTGAAATTAGGGCCATATGGTGTTGCCGAAGCAGCTGGCAACCCTTCTTTCACTTTAGAATTGCTAACTGTAGCATGGGGATGTGCTGTGGCATACTGACAACAGTATTCCTCCATTTCTTTTAAGTTTTTAGGCTTACGCTCATGAAGGAATGCAAGAAAAGAATCATTAACAGATGACAAAACCTTATCTCGCAATAATAAGTCCATTAGACCTTCATATGTTTTCTCAATCTGAGACAACTCAACCCATCGTGTAAATGTACGACGTATCTTTGTAACAAAATCAGAGAAATCTACTCCATTTTCTGGCAACATTGTCCTAAAACGAAGACGATAGTCTTCTTGTTTTAATTGGTATTTCTTTAGTAATGCTGCCCTGACAACATCATAATTAGTCCTCTCATGTTCGTCTATTGTCATAAGAGTAGTCACTGTGTCACCTGTAAAAAATGGCATCAGTTGTTCAACATATTTTTCCTTTTTTATGTTATGCGTATCGCACAAAAATTGGAATCTATCTAGATAATCTGCTACGTCATCCTTTAAAGGATTGAAATGAGGCAATTTAATCCTACTAACAAACTCCTTTGTCGTACTCGAAGTTGTTTGCTGAGCACCCGTACTCGCCAATTTCAATTTCTCTAACTCCAAAATTGCGAGTTTTTCATCAAGTTCCATCTTCTGTTTTCTTTCCTCATGTTCCATTTTCCTAATTTCAGCCTCAGCAGCAGCTTGAAGTTTTTTTTCCTCTGCAGCAGCTTGAAGTTTTTTTTCCTCTGCAGCAGCTTGAAGTTTTTTGTCTTCCATTTCCATCTGGAATTTTCTTTCATCAGCTGCAGCTTGAGCTTTCCTCTCCTCTGCAGCAGCTTGAAGTTTTTCTCTCCTCAGCCTCTCTTTGATACCTTCTTTCTTCAAGTTCTAATCTTCTATTCTCAGCTTCTAGCTTCTTTAGTTCAGCTTCTGCTTTCAATTTAATTTCCTCTTTTTGTTTCTTTTCTTCTGACTTTAATGCAATGGCGAATTGAGCAGATGAATATTCTTCCAATTCTTTACCAGACTTACCAAGGGTCAACCCTTGCTGGATGAAGAAATCCAATGTAGACATTCTGTCTAATGAGATCAGAAACCTGAAAAAAAATTAAATAAATTACCTTATCCCACTTCAATGGGAGACAAGTCTGAAATGCTAGACTTGTATACTCACTTCACTTTATTTTACTGTCTTAATCTTTGTAGATAACAAGTCTTTTATCAAAGAACTTGTATAAATATCTTATATAATATTATTTAACAAACTCTATATGAAGAGTCTACCTTATCAATAATATCAAAACATGACCAAGTATGTGTATGTAGACTGTGCATGACAGTAATGTAGTACAACCAAAAAAAAATACAAAGACAAAAATACAAAACAATACAAATGGCAACACTGTTTTAACCAAAAATGTGTAGAGAAATACACAAGAAAGGAGAGACCTACAGAATACAAACAAAACAAATCGACAATCAAAACTGAAAAACAGAAAAAATATTACAAAAACAACGTTAAGTACAATTACATCACAGCTAACATCAATAGCGACCAATTGTCACTAGCAAATTTCCAAATTAAGAAAATTTGCACCTACAGACCGCTTACAGTAAGCCTCGATCAAGTGGCATATTTACCGTAAGACCCACCAACCGAAAAACCCGCAGAAAAATACACAAAACAGTAGAAGTGACATAAACATATAGCAATCAATTTCAATGTGTTGCAGAACAAGTTCAGTCACAGCTGAAACTAAAATAAATTTCTTGCTCCTTGCGAACACAGAAACGAAATGTCAAACGCGCACTGAACGTCAAATCCACTGTAACATAAAGTGGTATTCACGAACCAAAGTTACTATGACCTTCTCAAATTAGGGCTTGCACATTGAATGTTTACAATTTCACGTACTGTTTACAGACACTTGACCTCCAACAATGTAGCTTGAATACTCTGACCTAGAAAAGTCTGTTGTTGAATGAAACGTGTAACAACCCGCAGTACTGTTTACAATAGGAACCCGCCTTCTATGCAGTTATGGTCCACGTAGCAAATGCCTAGTAGTTCACTTCAGTACTTGTCTTGTTATGCTTTATGTAGCATTATAATATAAATGCTCGTACTGTTTATTTGTGTCAACCGTTGATGACCTATATCTGTCCTGTTGTAGCCAAAACTTGCAAATGTAGAATTAGCACTGTGTGTTACGGCTGTCCCGTGTGTAGCTTAGACCCACAGATCAGAAGTGTAATGTGTACTTGTCCTTCTTGTAACTTTCTCGACAAAACTGGAGACATCATACATGTAACAGCCAACCAGGAATGTAAATTTCTGGATCCATAAATGTCAACAATAATGTCAAATGCTCGCTCTGTTCTTTTTAAACCCACAGATCTGGTCCATCAGAAATGTAAGTTTCTAGGCCACATTGGCGACAAGAAATGTATCATAAGAGCCCACGTAACTGGTCCACCAGAAATGTAACTGTCTTTTTTTTTTCTTGTTGAGGTGATCACTGGCCCAAGACAGTTTACATGTTGTTAGATGTGTAGTGCGAGCGTATGATGAGTTGAGTGTGGGTGCGAATGAAGACGCGAATGTGTTTAGGCTCGTATAGATGTAGATCCTGCAACCCATACTCTCACATGCAGTAATCAAGGATGCTTTGACACTGCAGGCATGTTTCAAGACATTTATTGACGGGAACACACATAATATCAACAGGAACAGTCAGTGTAACAAGGTCATGCTGACCTGACATCGATAGGTATACATTTGGCATTCAAAAAGGTAAACATCAGAATAGACGTGCATGGTCAATAGCAAAGTTCTTCAATAATGACAGTTCGTAGCGTCGCCCTTGGCGTCTCTGACTAAACGCGTCAGATGCCTTAGTTACCTTGACACACAGGTGCAACTTGGCACTCCCTGCCAATTGCACATATCAGGCTGTAGTATAATAGCCGGAAGCACAGGCCTCGTCCTAACGTCGGCCGTGTACTTCTGTTAAATAGGTTATCACCAACCCTGCAGTAATACTTATTGTAGATAGAAGTTCCGCCAATCTGCGGCTCCCACAATATATCTTCGTCACTGGATTTCTGGACAATATAAGACTAACAGTCTTGGATGGCTACCTCGAGCACAAATATATAAGTTCTGAAATGGCGGATCCGTGAACTGCTGTTCACCCTAGGTAATCCTTTACATGTTCTGCCACCGAAAAGCGTAATAATGCATAAAGGTCGGTATTACCTGGTAAATGAATCCTCAGAACTACACAAGGAATTCTGTCGTCATCCCGACGCACAGAGATTCACTGGGGAAAACTGCCATAGCAGTTACTTCGAAGATTCTCCCCGAAAAACAATGGACTCTTGGTCCCTTCAGAAAAACAGGACCTCCCGGCTTCCCGGAAGTATATCTCACTCCCGCTTAAAAAACCTTCCCATAGGCCCACGCCGAACTGTCAACCTCTGACCCTAAAGGTCAAACACAATGAATGAATAAACAAGGGAAGACAACCCCTAATCAACCTGACATCGCAGGTAAAGACACAATTATACTTATGATACAAACATAAGCAAATAACTTGACAGATGACTCCGTCGAAAATGACAGCAACAGTAACCATGCGGAGAAGTATAACTTACGTCGTGGGTAGATAAGGCCACGTGCTGTGGGCCAGTGACATTTGATAACAAGACATTTTCTAAGTATCGATAGCGAGACAGAGTATTCAGGTCAAATTAATGCAACCTGGAGATGTCCGGTAGTAATGACTATAACCTGAAATAGCTGGGCATATCAAGAGTAGTGTAGAAAAGGTTTATATTCTGAAGATCTAGCAGAGACAAGCGAGAAGAAGAGATTCGAAGAAGCTTCCATGACCAGCGTAGATGTTATATACGAACGATGTTTTTAGCAAGATGAGCTATGCCTTGCAGAAGTGTATGCTGTTACTTCTTCATTCAACCTCTTGTACATAGTGTAATAAATGTTAAGAACCACTGCACGCCTTGGGGTCAGTCGTCAAGCTATAGCTAGCACATTAGTGAATGTGTGCATGTGTATCTATCATCATCATCATCACCATGTCAAGGACAAGAATCTGTACATTATGGATCACATAAGCAAGTATGCTTAGCATGTGGCCAACCTTCCAAATGGATCAGTTCTGCCACAGATGTAAGATTCAGAATAAATACAAGGACATATTGTTGGATTTTTGCTTTGGTGATTTTGCAGCAATGCTTTTTACATTTTGTGATTACACTAATGTCATAAAGTTGTACGGCAAATGTACTCTTTATTTGCATATTTTTCAAGAATTGAAGAGAGTGACAACCCCACCGCCCCAAAAAAAAAACAGAAAAAGAAAACGCACGCACACACACATGGGGGATGACAGATACAACAATGATATAAAGATGACACAAGCTTGACAAAGTGGCACAAAACAGACAACCTGACATGACCTGACTGAAAGCCTATGCTGTACAAGAGCTGTAGAATAATGAAGATGATGACTAAACTGCTTCATGAGATGGGTGAACCCTATAACAAGCTTGGGGAGGGAGCAGATTTTTTTTTTTTTTTTTTTTTTTTCCTTAACCAGCGGCACTTGGGCTTTCAGCCCTTCGGCCCAATGACATGTCATTGCGAGGCTGGGGAACCTGAGGACTTTCCTTCCAACCCGGTCAGGAGCTTCGCTCCTTCCCATCCACAGAGGGTTTATCACAGGAGCCGTTCAGGCTATTCAGTCAAATTTCCGGCCGTAAACATTTCTTCAAACGCCGACGCCCGGGTTTGAACCATGAACACCTGGTCGCCAGTACAACGCCGAAGCCATTACACCAGCGCGGCTCCCGGAGGGAGCAGATAGCACACAGAGAAAGCAAAGACAGAAATGTAACACAACTGTCAAGAGCCTGGGACGAGTCAGATAACTGGGACTTTAAATCACCTTTCAACTTCATTCATTACTTCTCTAGCTTAGCTTAGCTTACTTACTTAGTCGCTCCCCTTCTACTGTGAGGTGTAGAGGTTTGGTAGAGAGAACGAACGAACGAACGAACTTTATTTTCAAAGGGTTGAGAATTGGGCACGCAGGCCCGTCTAACATTCTGCCCTTCCTTTCGCTCACCTTTCATACCGTATCCTTTCAATAGCACATGTATTTTTAGCATTATTTAAGCATACAACATTATCGAGGTAAAATAATAACATACATTTGTAACATCCAGACATAATTGGGGGGGGGGGGGGGAATTATTAATTAAAATACATTAACAAAAATTAATACCTTAAAAAAAAAAAAGAAAAAAAGAAAAAAACTAACAAACACAATCTAAACCATTCATACAGTAAATAAGACATAATTTGAAATGTAATCAGATAATGGTAGCATATAATAAGAACTCGTGACATTTTGGAAATCTGCTGAATTAGCTGGGACTTCATGTGTTGTCAGCGCATGCGGAAAATGTTCTCACAGGTGAGCAACTTTGAGTCCCAAGCAGATACTGCCACAGGGAGTGAATTGTTGACGCCTCCACTACATGAGATCCAGTTTTATGACCTATGCTCCTTAGGGAGGTAAAGGGTATTGACTGATAGATGAGAATCGTACATATAGGCCTGTCTTGCATTTTGCCCTTCCTCTTACTCAGCTTTATTGCTAGGTATCCAGACATTCTCCAACATACTTAAGGTATTAGTTCAACGGCGATGCAACATTATAAGTAGTATAAAAGCATACATTTACAGTATCTGATTACAATTAAGAAGTAAGGTACAAGGGGATTGACATAAGTCTTGGGCCTGACCATGAAGGACATGTCACAGAGAGCTGAAATTTTGTATAGTGTTTATTCCTTGTCATTATAGCCACTGTCTGAACTGACTCACTTCTGCCATATCTGCTTGACCTTGACAAGACCTTGGGAGTAGAACACTATATTTTTCAAACTAAACCAGTCTTCACATGCCAGTATAACCTCTTCATCGCTGTCAAAATGATTTCCTTTTAGCTGTTTTTTAAGATTTGGGAATAGAAAAAAGTCTGATGGAGCCAAATCTAGAGAATATGGTGGGTGTAGAAGAATTTCAATATTCAAATCGTTGGCTGCTAGCTGCACAAGCCGTGTTTTGTGAGAGGGCGTTGTCTTGAAGCAAAGGAAGATTTTGAGTGCGCTTTCTCCCTCGTTTCCTGGTCACAACCTTTCTTAGTTTGGTGAGAAGATCTGCATAGTACTGTCCATTAACTGTGTTGCCACGAGGCAGATAATCTTTTAAAAGGACACCTTTGCCGTCCCAAAAAACAGTCAGCATCACTTTTCCTGCAGATTTCTGCGCCCTCGGCTTGACAGGTGTTGGGGAGCCCGGGGTTTTCCATTGCATGCTGGCAATTTTGGATTCGGGGTCATAATGGTGTACCCAAGTCTCATCTACTGTCACCATGGTCTCCAAAAAATTTTTTGACTGACACTTTTTGAGCAACTGTTGACAGCAATTTACCCTCGTTTGCTTCTGTTCACGTGTCAACAGTCGCGGAATCCAGCGTGCACACACTTTTCTCATGTTCAGTCTGTTGTGTAAAATTCTATAAACTGTTCTTTCATTTAGTTTTACTCTACTAGCTATCTCCACAATTGTCATTTTTCGATCCTGGTCAATGATTTTCTTCACTCTTGTTGCATTTTCATCGTTGCACTCTGAGGCTGGTCTACCAGATCTTGGCAGATCAGCAACATTCGAGCGGCCGCACTTAAACTGTTGACACCAGTTTTTTACCGAAGTATATGAAGGACAAGAATCACGAAACACTGGTTCCATCTCCCTGTGTATTTCTGTAGGTGTTTTTCCTTGAAACATCAGAAATTTTATCACAGCTCTGGCCTCCTTCTTTTCCATTGTTTTGTCAAATCTTTGGAGCAGCAGATCCGGTCAATAGGGTACATTGCGCCATGCACCGTAGCGGGAAAATCCATTGAAGAAACAAACGCGTACTTTATACATTCAGTGCAAATATTCTTCTTCTTCTTCCGTCCTTAGCCAACGACCGGCAAAGCAGTCAGTGGCCATTACGCCTAGTGGCGTCTTAAGGGCAACAGCGAATAGATTTTCTCTGCCGTTGTTCCCATCACGCCTAATGGCGTCTTTAGGGCAACGACAAATCAATCCGTTTGTTGTTGTTTCCGTAATCAAAGTGACTGGCAAACGGGTGATCAGCCCGTTGGGTCAGTGCAAATATGATGAACTTTAAATGTGCCAAGTTTCATCTTCCTCCTAAGACTCCTTCATGGTCAGGCCCAAGACTTATGTCAATCCCCTTGTATATTAAAATGAAAAACTAGATCATCAGACCCTCCATACAGTATATTAGATAATAATAATTCGAAACATAATCCCTTAGGGCGGCATATAATCCGCACTCATAATGTATTTGAACAGCCTACGATTATATGAGTAGGGACTGTGCATGTTTTTCAGGTCATGTGGAAGATTGTTCCAAAGATGAGCAGCTGAGTAAGCCAAGCTCTTCTTGTACAAATCTAGCCTCGGCTTGGGTACCTCTAACTGGTTTAAGCGCTGACTACGTTTTTCATTGAATTTTAAAAGTGGCCACAGATACGCTGGAGCATTATGTGACAAGATTTTGTGAGCGAATTTAGCTTTGTTAAATAGGAAGCGCTTTCTAAGGGGTAATATTTTAAGAAAGTTATATAGATCTATACAATGTGTTTGGTGTTTATCAGCAACTAGGCACACTGCACGTTTTTGAAGTGAATGGAGCCTTTTTGTGTTCGATATGGAACAACCATCCCAGATTGTGGAACAATAGTCTAGGTATGTTTGTATGTGAGATGTGTAGAACATTTTCCTTGCCCCCTCATCCAGGAAGTGTTTGATTTTGGCTAATTGGTAAACTTTTTGTGCTGTTAGCTTTGTGAGTGCACTTACATGTGAGTTCCAACTTAGGTGCTGGTCAACAGTTAGACCTAGAGTTTTATGTTCATTTACGTTTTCAATTAGTGATGTTCCAATGTAGAGCTGAAGTGTTGTTTTCTGCGAGTTTTGTAGTTTTTGTCTGGTTGATATTAACATACATTTCGTTTTACTAATATTTATTTGCATTCGATTCTCGTTGCTCCACTTAAAAATATTATGTGTGTCAGTTTGTAAAGATAGTTCTAGTGCAGTGCAACTTTTGTCACTAGTGTAAACAGTACAGTCATCGGCAAACAGGTCATAGGATGAATGTTTGATGTGCAGAGGAAGATCATTAATGTATACGGCAAAGAGAAGAGGGCCGAGAATAGAGCCCTGGGGAACACCGATATCGACAACAGTTGGGTTGGACAAAGAATTATTGTAAGACACCACTTGTTGTCTGTCTGTCAGAAATGATTTAATTAACTTCACCAGCTTCAGATTTACTTTCATTGTTTCAAATTTTCTGATTAAAATAGTGTGATCTATCATATCGAATGCTTTTTTAAAGTCTACAAAGATTGCTCCACATAAATTATTGTTATTGATGTTTAGATGCCAGTTGTCTATCATTTTTGTTAAGGCTGTGTGACATGAAAGTTTTGGTCTAAACCCCGACTGACTATCAACTAGCAGGTCATTATTGGCTAGGTGTTCTATTACTGTTTTGTGTATGTGTTTTTCCAGTGGTTTGGACAGCGACGATATAAGAGAAATGGGCCTATAGTTACCAAGGTTGTTATTATCTGATGAACCAGGTTTAACAAGAGGGTATACTTTAGTGATTTTAAAGGCAGATGGAAAGTAGCTCCTTGCGAGACATTGATTATATATGTATGTTCTTCTTCTTCTTCGATCCTTAACCACCGACCGTCAAAGCAGTCAGTGGCCATCACGCCTAGTGGCGTCTTGTAGGGCAACAACAAATTGATTCCACTTTGCTCGGTCGGTGGCCATCCATCGTACAGTGCCCCAACTCTGGTTCATTCTTTGCATCTCAGCCTCCACAGTCCTCCGCCAAGTTGTTTTTGGTCGGCCTCTCTTTCGTTTTCTTTCAGGGGTCCAAAGCATAGCTGTTCTTGTGATGGCATCGGGGTCTCTTCTGAGGACATGACCAACCCAGCTCCAGCGTCTGCCAGCTATGATGGTGTGCATGTCCTCTTGCTTGCTACGAGTAAGCAGATCTTGGTTGGTGATGGTATTCGGCCAAAAGATGCGGTGAATTTTCTTAGGCATGTTGTGTGAAAAGAGGACAATTTTGACATTTCCTTCTCTGTGACTCTCCAGCATTCCGCACCATAGAGAAGCACAGAAAGCACGCAACTCTGGTATAATCTTAATTTTGTGCTTGTGCTGTATTGGGAGGACTTCCAGATGTTATTTAGGCTAAAGAAGGCTGTTCTTGCCTTATTCATTCTGATTTTGATGTCTTTGCCTGCCCCACCGTCTGGTGTTACTATGCTTCCTAGGTATGTGAAGGTATCTGTCTGTACCAATTGCTGATTCCTTACTGATATGGGCTCAGGGTTGCTCACATTGAGCGTCATGACCTCAGACTTCTTTAAATTGATGTTCAAGCCCACCTGCTGGCTAAATTTATTAAGTCTATCCGTTTTTTCCTGGATGTGTTGATGTGAATGTGCCAGCAGTGCAATGTCATCTGCATATTCCAGATCTTCCAATGTAGAAAATGTAGTCCATCTTATTCCTCTTGGACTGCCCTCTGTTGTCTGGCGCATCACCCAGTCTATGACTGTTAAAAAAAAGAGTGGTTGATAAGGGGCATCCCTGTCGTACTCCTGTCTTCACCTCGAAGGTTAGGTTGCTCTGCCCAACACTACACGTAAAGTTGGCATAGAGGCTTTTTATGATTGTCACTATGCAGCTTGGAATTCCATAAGCCCTCAGTATTTTCCATAAACTGTCCCTATGTATGCTGTCAAAAGCCTTTTCAAAATCAACAAAATTTATGTAAAGCTGTCTTTGCCATTCTGAGCACTGCTCTATAATGTTCCTGAGAGTGAATATATGGTCTACACATCTTCTGTTCTTTCTAAATCCTGCTTGTTCTTTCCTCAGTTTGTAGTCTACTGCCTTTGAAATTCTCTGTATAATTATCCTGCCTAGTATTTTGCTGGGAACTGAGAGAAGAGTGATTCCTCTCCAATTATTGCAGTCTGCAAGATCTCCCTTTTTGGCAATTTGACAATTATTCCTTTGTTCCACTCTGATGGTGTTGTCCCCGTTTTCCACACTTGTGCAAATAGTGGTTCTAATAGTTCTGCTGCTAGCTCAGGGTTTGTCTTAAATAGCTCTGCATTTAAGTTATCATGGCCCGGAGCTTTACCGTTCTTTAACCCTTTGATTGCTGTGATGATTTCTTCTTTTCGTGGAATGTCTGTATTTACATCTAGATCGTTTTCAGCCTCAGGAACATTCAATTGTGTCTCTGGTATTTCCTTGTTCAGAGTTTCTCTGAAGTGCTCTGCCCATCTTGTTTCCTGTCCCTCTGCTGTCTTGATGAGATTTCCTTGCTTATCTCTTACTAATGTAATATTGTTTGCACCTTGTTTTCCGCTGATGAATTTAGTTATTTTGTATATATGTATGTTAGTGTATCAGTAAAGCTGGTGCAGCATAACACAGTATTCGATTACTGATTCCATCAAGTCCCGATGAGTTGTTATCTTTAAGATCAATAAGATAGTTATAAACTTCGTTAACTGTTATAAAAGGAATGTCGCATGGAATGGTGTTAGTACACTTGTTCTCGCAGAATGTAGATAATTCGCTGAAGTCACAAGGGGAAGAAGGTATGGGCGGATTTTATATTGTGGATGTCTGCCTGAAAATGATTGCTGAAGTCTGTACAAGTAAATGAAGTATTGGGATTTTGTGAGTCAGGCGAATTTCTTTTGTTCACCAAGGTATTGATTGCCTTCCATATATTTCTACTGTTGCTTTTGCTTTGAACTAAATGACTAAAGTAGTTTTTTCTTTTCTCTGCGAATTAAATATTGTACTTTGTTCCTTGCTGCCCGATATGTAATGATGTCCTTATTTTTGTGCGCTCGATCCCTCTGCCTCATAGCGGCAAGTACTTCTTGTGTGATAAATGGAGATTTTATTTGTCTTTTTACGCGAATTTCTTTAGTAGGCGCATGCTTATTAAAAATACTATAAAATGTCCGTGTCCAATATGCAATGGCGTCATCAGGATCAGGAAGTTGGTAAACATCGGCGAAAGGCGCATTTCGCAAATCATTTAAAAATAATTCTTGGTTGAAATTTTTTAGACTTCTATATTCAATACTGATGTGTTTATTTTTAGAAGATTTGTACCCATTTTTTGCCCAAGTGCAACATATGGGATAGTGGTCACTCATAGCAATAGTAGGGATGGAACATTCTATAAATGTTTTCTGGACATGTTACATAGATGTGATCGATCAGTGTGGATGATGTTTTTGTTACTCTGGTAGGTTTGTTGACTATTTGTTTCATGTTGTACGATGCTATGATGTTGGTCCATGTTTGATTTGGCTTATGCATATCAATATTGAAATCACCAAGAAGAATAATTTCATTGACTGTAGTGATAACTTTATCCATCATGTTCGTGAAATCTTCAAACCATGTTGTTCCTACACTGGGATTTCGATAAAGATATCCTATTACAATGGGTCTTTGCTTTTGTGGCTTTACCTCTAACCATATGCATTCTATATCTATGGTATCTAAATCGTTTCTGCGGCGATAACTGAGAGAAGTGGAAATATAAACTGCTAAACCTGTCTCTAATTGTCTACTAGAATCTCTCCGAATAGTTTTAAAACCATTACGTGCAATGTCACCATCTGTTATTTTCTCATTCAGACGACTTTCTGAAAGCCCAAAAACATGGAAATTTTGATTGAGAACTTGTGTGAGTTCTGGAAGTTTACCTAAAAGATGGTTTACATTCAGATGGCCAAGTCGTAAACCATTTATGGTTAGTAACTGTTCATAAGTACCTGGCATTTATGTTATGTAAAGAAGCTTGCGCTCAAATAAAGAGGTAAATAAATACTAAATTTAACCAATTTTACCAAGGAAGGTGAATTTATGGTGGTATTAATAAGTGGGGCACTTTAAAAATTAATTACAAACAATTCAGCTAATTAAATTACGTGAAAAATAAGTGAAAAGTGTAACAAATCAAGCGCTCATATCAGACAGGCAAACAGTGTATTTAAAAAATATATATATACGATATATATATATATAAACAACAATCAACAGTTGCTGGTGTTACAGAGACAACTAGGGAGGCCAACAGTCGCTGTTAATGTGGAGGAGAGGGTTGTTGAAAGTAGAAGTGGGGTGGATTTGGTCGTGATAGATGAGGTTTCCTGCACATCCGTGGTGCTAAGAATAGGTACAACGTGATGATCCTGATTGTCTGATGATTTTGGGCGGCTGGTGTTTAAAGTTATGGGTAGTGATGGAAAATGAAGGTCATAATTGGCGTTAGATGAGTAGCTATTTGTATTCACATGGTGTTTGGATGGATATATGGATGCTGATGTGCGAGTTGTGCCTTTAAGTGTGCTTTCTGGATATTTTATATTTGTCGCTAACATACTGGTCCCTTGGCTGGACAATGTAATATCGCCGCTGTAAAGATACTTCCTAGGGGCTCCAGATGTGGCAAGGAAGACCGAGTTGTGATCTATGAAAACATGTTCATTTTTGAGACAGTGTTTTTTAAGTTTAGCATTGTTAGTTTCAACACATTTGCGGTTATAGGCACGGACTGGCGGGATAATAGAGGAAAAATAAATTTTGGCATTATGGAATAGGGACCGAAATATGGATGTGATCTCGTTTAGGTCTGTCTGTGACAGTTCAATGTCTTTTATTGAGTCTGACAGACCTATGTGCACAGTTACTCTAGTTACAGAGAGATCAGGTGAAAACCGTTTAAGGAAGGTCAGTAGGTCGTGAGTTGATGCCCAGTTCTTGAAGTGAACAGACACCGAATCAGTATCACCAGTTAATAGTTTTGACTGTTCAAGCTCCTTCATGGTTTGGTCCCCAAAGATGAGATGTTTTGTTCTGTTCGTGTGGGTGCCAGTGATAACAGCTGTTGCTTCCTTTGTCCCAGCTGTGCTGTGGCTGCTAGAAGTCTTGTGGTGTGTGCTGGCAGCAGACGGTCGAAGTAGTGGGTGGCGATTTGAAATTTTGACCGGAATTCTGCAGACACTGGCTACAGGATTTTCCGGAGTGTCCAAGGGATTACGTTCATTAAGGTGGAGTTCTGAATGTAGTATTTGTTGTTGAGGTCGGACGCTCTCCGCACGTTTCTGTTTGTGACCCAATTCGTTTGTGTGCTGTTGTGTAGGCTACTGCTGAATTTGAGTTTTGCTGTTTTCGTAGCTACTTTTTAGAGACATGTGATCAGCCTGAAGCTGTTCGTAAGATTCTTTAAGACAGCTCAATTCAGCTTTCAGTAGCTCCATCTCAGATGTTATTTTTGTATACACATCATCATGTGGTGATAGTATAGTGTGCTTGCGTGGTGTCCTTTCTAGACTACTATCAAGCAAACCTATGAATGAATTATGCTCTGTCTCTGTAATGGTAGGTCTTGATGTAACGGAAGGCGTCTCTGTAATGA
Organism: Oreohelix idahoensis; assembly: GCA_024509875.1. Taxonomy (NCBI): domain Eukaryota; kingdom Metazoa; phylum Mollusca; class Gastropoda; order Stylommatophora; family Oreohelicidae; genus Oreohelix; species Oreohelix idahoensis. The sequence continues at coordinate 893,744 of JAMPIV010000388.1, forward strand.
TAGATCTTGATGTAGAGGAAGGTGCGTCTTGTACCATCTGTAGTTGTTTGTCATACTCCTGAACGAATGTATCAGAGACAACGGGAAAGGAACAGCATGTGAGGGCTAATTTCTGGGCATCGGAAGTGGTTGGTGCATTGTTGATAACAGCTGTTGACGTTATAGCCATTCGACTGACTCCAGCAGTAGTTGCTGTTTCCCACAAATGATTTAAATCTTTCTGGATCCACTCTTTAACTGCAGTCTCTGAGCCTTGAACCATAATCTTGTTCGACGTATTATAGAAATGGAGAAAAACGTGTCCAGTAGAAATGACATCTTCGACATGAGCACCATTAGCGTCAGTGCGAGATTCAATTGAAGCGATAGAATTATAGTAGGCCTTAGACAGGGTTCATAGCAAATTTCTTCAAGCATTTTCCAGGCTTTTTCCAGGTCCAGCACGTGATTTTCAAGGATGGGAAACTCTAATATTTTCCTCTTCTAATTTTCTCAGATATAATTATCACTTTGCTGATCAGCAATCCGGAGCATTACCGTCTCCCATTACCAAGGGTGTTTGCAGATTTCTTTAAAAAGAACTTTTTTTTTTTAAATTCATAAAAGATTGAAAAACAGACATCTTTTCCAAGTTTTTAGTGAATTTGTTCAACATCAGTGCAATAAAATGTTAGTGACATGGATGGTAATGAATAAAATAAGCTTGATTGACGTATTGATTTAACGATTAACCACGTATATCAACATAAAAGGCTAATAAAATTGGAATAAAATGTTTAAAAAAAACTGTATTTTTTGTGTTTGTCTTTTTTGAATGTATTTTGCGTCTGTGGCATCTGACAATGAGTGTTTGTAAATGTTTGAGTAGTTAAGCACCTCTAGTTGGAGTCTGAGCTGCTTTTTTCACTAACTGGGGTTGAAGTTGTAGCTGTAGGCCTCTGCAAGAGTCTTTGTCAACGATCCACGTTGATAATCCTTGACTGTGTGGTATAACTTGAAGCAGGGTATCAGACATAGAGGTACATTGCAATCTGGGCAGTACATGCAAGTCTGGCTTCTGTTCCCTGCAGCCTTACACACTTTACAGTCTGGTTTGTACCTTGCCCTTTCATATTTATCAATGAAGTGGTGCTCAGTAAGTCGTGTTGTTGTGACCTGTGGTTTTCAAGGTGTCACATTGCGTCGAAGAATAGCAGGTTCAATAAGAGTCATACTGACATCCTGATCTTCGCTTTCATATTTTTTTGTAGAGTTGGCAGTGCTGTAGGTTATGTGTCCATTGACCAGGGCAGTTTCAACTAAGAAATAATATAAAAATAGGATCTGTGTGGGTAGGGGTAGCTTGCACCTAGTTGGCTGAAGTTTCCACACCTCCCATACTTTTGCTGTATTTTTCTGCAAGCACTAGCTTCTGAATTGTTCTGCCCTAAAGAATTTGTCTTTCTAACTGTCTTGTTTATATTATCATTGGAGTGAACAGTGGATATAAGGTTAAATCTTTTCGTATCATGCCAGGTGACTGTCGGCATGCATTATCTTCTGTCGCACAAAACACAGGATGATTTGTCTTTTTCAATTTGAGTTGTTTTTTCTTCAGTGCTACAGGAAAATGCATCCTATTTTCCGCTACTGTTCCATGTGCAACAATCTGAATTTCAGGTCTTGAAATAAAGCTGAAGGCTGAATCAAAACTACCACAGAAGAGAATATGTCCCTTGTTGCTTATGAAATTTGAATTAAAACTATGGTGACTTTTCACTGAAAAAAAAAAAATAGTCCAAATAATATCAGCTCGCAAGAGTTTTTTTCCTTGGTCACAAATGATGTCACATCTGTAGGTCTCCTAGTAGTGTTAGTTTAAAAAAAAAAAGGGAACACAAATAACTTATGAGTAGGCCTAAGCTATGTATATTTACCAATTCAAAATTCTAAACGCATACATAATACAGTCAAACAATATTTAACTAGAACAAAAGGTAATATATATAGTAATTGTGAGGGTAATACTTTTGATAAGTGAAAATCTATTAAATATCTAACTGGAGACCTTTACACACCCCGTCCCACCCCCCCCCCCCCCTCCCCACCCCACATCTTTACTATTTTTGTTGGGTTTTGTTTTGTTTGTTTGTTTAGATTTTTTTTTTAAATTTAATTTAATTTTTTTTTTTAATTTTAAATAACATAGACCTATCCACAAAATTGCTGATTTTCATTTATCCTAATTACAGTGATTTGACAGATGTGATGCCACTTTCGTGTATCGGCGGTTATTCATGTTATCTGAAATTGAAAACATGTAGGCCTAGGCCTATCCTAATTAGCCTATAATCCTTCAGAGGTAGAACGGGATAAGTCTTTTCATCATAAATATAATTAAAAAAGCATTCAAAATATAGTTATTTCCAAAAAAATGTGGTGAAATGAACAGTGAGACATGGGTCTGATAACAGGGTAGGCTATAGGATATGGAATCGCCATCAATTTCTATTCCTGACCATCTTAAACTGTGTCAAATATATTCCCGTATGCAGAGGTAAACCAGGAAATTTCGTTCAAACGCTTGCTTATAGGCTAATTTTGGCCATGGTTAAAAATTAAACTTTAAATAGGCCTACATTGTAAATACAGACGCAAGTACAGTAGGTCTATCTATAAACTGGACTTATTTAAATAGGTTTTATAAATGAGATAAATGAATTAATTACTTACGACGAGTGCTAAAAATAAATCTACGTTTACGTCGTTAACGCAAAGCGCCGAAAACTTCTGGAAATGGATTTAATGCGCAAAGGGAAGTAAAAATTGTACGGTAACTTTGCGCAAAGGGAAGTAAAAATTGAACGGTAACTTTACAATTTTTACTTCCCTTTGCACACTTCCATTTCCAGAAGTTTTCGGCGGTTTCGTTTTCGGCGCTTTGCGTTAATGGCGTAAACGCAGATTTATTTTTAGACTCGTCGCGTCTCTTGTTGCGAAAAATACCATCAATAACCAAAAAATGGACACAAAGTAACGAACTTTCGATTTCGTATTATTTTTCAAGGTCGGATGCGGAAAATTCAAGGCTTTTAGCCATTTTTCCAGGCTTTTCAAGGCCTGGAATTTTTTTTTTCGTTTTCCAGGTTTTTCAAGGTTTTTCCAGGTCGCTACGAACCCTGCTTAGACAAGCCACGCAATGCTTCGTACTCGAGCAGTTTTTGGAATGTTAATATCACACACTGGTTCTGGTTTTTGTATTGTAGTGTCACTAACGGTGCTGAGGACATGTCTGCATTGAGCACCCTGGTCTTCTTCTTCACCGCTTTAGGAGCATTTAAGACATAGTCCTTTTGTTTCTTTCTGCCCGGTCGAGTGGTGGTGACCGAGTTTACGTTTGGCATTGTCAATGTTATTGCTGGTACCGCGAAGGAAGAAGGTAATTAGCTTTGTTCATGGCTGATAATCATCGCTCTAGCGTGACGATTTGGGTCGCGGGGTTTCATTTGTATAGTAGATTTTGCAAAAAGGCCCTGCGCTGAAGACCTATAATTAAACACCTGGGTGGTTCGGTCATTGTTGGGCGCTCAACTATTCGTGGGTTGTCGAATAACAATACTACAAGTTTAGATGCAAAACAGCACAGTGTATTATAATAGTGGATCCTTTTAGAACAAAATCAGACATTTCTGTTCATATTGACACCACAAAAATGATTTCACGACAAAGCCACAATGATACCGAACACAATGATATTAAAATCCATCACGAATTACAGCAGGAACACACTTTAACAAATACGAAAGTAGAGCTCTATGAAAACACGTCCGCACTCCAGAAAGAAATTTAGAATCGGAAAAATCGCCAGACTATCCCATCGGCTGTCTTCCTCCTGGCCTGGTTCCATTCTAGTCCTCGGTCCTTCAAAGATTGTCTAATGTTGTCTGCCCAGCGGACTCTGGGTCGTCCTGGAGGTCTGGATCCCTGGCTCTTAGTTTCCCATGCTTGTAGTGGTAGCCGATCTTCTCCCATTCTGCAGACATGGCCAAACCATCTTAGTTGGGACTGTACTACTTGTGTCTGCAGGGGGTAGGATTTTAGGCCTTGATGTATCGTCTGGTTGCGGACCATGTCTCTTCTTGTTTACTTCAACCACCTTCCTCAGATACCTCATTTCTAGCTTAGCACCAATTACAAATTATTTTCATCAGTTTTCATGTAAAACAAATTACTACAGAAACTACAACTACAACTACAACAGTTTGAGCTTTGGCATAGGTTTCCTCAAGGGGTCATCTGCAGTGGTGGATCTTTGCTCCATAGGGAGCTTAAAAAGCAGATCAGTTTTCCAGATGACCCTGTTTTCATGAAACTGAACACCACGCACAAAACACAAAAAAAGCAAATTGTGACTGCACGAGATCCAAAGGAAGGCAACATTTATTATGCACACCTGATCTACAACATTATGTTGCACTATAATGTTTTAAACAGTTCATTTTTAGCAGAAATATAATATGCAAGCATTCGCACATGAAAATCACCACTGTAAACCATTTCATAAAGGCCAAAACATGATACCTCAAATTTTTATTTAGATTAGTTGAGGTGCTAGAAAAACAACATGATTAGATGATGGAGGAGGCCAAAGGGCACACTTACCAAGCCTTTGTTCTCATTAAGCATTTTCCCCATCAAGATCTGGGCTTCATCCTTCGTATACTCAAAGCTCTCCCTTGTCTGTTTGTTGAAAAAAAAAAAAAACAAACAATAATAAACAACAGAACTAGTATGAAATTTAACACTAATTGTATCAAATACGGGAGAAGATCAGCTACCACGACAACCATAGGAAACTAAGAGCCAGGGATCCAGACCTCCAGGACGACCCAAAGTCCGCTGGGAGGACAACATTAGACAATCTTTGAAGGACCGAGGACTAGAATGGAACCAGGCCAGGAGGAAGACAGCCGATAAAATAGTATGGCGCTCTCTCTCACAAACCTCTACACCTCACGGTAGAAGAGGAACGACTAAGTAAGTAAGTAATATCAAAAAGGTGTGCCCTGCCCCATTTAGTTCCTAGGGGTCTCTGAGGAGAAAGAACAGAATCACTGCTCCCTCAGGCGTGTTGTTTGAAATGATTAATATAAGATTGTGCATGGGGGTGCCATCCTCACCATTTAAAACAAATTGCTTCAAGAGCACATGAATGTTTTGGTGCAGATTTCCTGCCATCAGTTGCAGAAAAGACTCCATGCTCCATAGGGAGCAAAAACATAAAAATGATAATGAATGATTAAAGAAATACAATAAGCTCCAGTAGCAACATATATTAAATGAATAAAAATCTCTATATTGAAACTAAACAACAAAATAATAATCAGCGGTAAGATCAAGCGACCATATCAGAAAAGTGTAGACAATAGAGAAATTTATTTTAAAGAACTGGAAAGAAAATAGCAGACTAACTGTCAAGGAAAGAAAGAAATGGAAAAGAAAATGTGCTTGTAACTAAAACTTCAAAGCATTCAAAAATACATATGCATACAGATTTTGTTCCACATATTTAAAACAAAAGAAGTAACTCTTATAATATTTAGTTAAAATAAAAATTTTCAACAAAAAAAAAAAAAAACCTTCTGCAACAGCTGCCGCAATGTGCTGTCATAGCTGCGGAAGTCCTCAAGATCTACATAGCCTTGATGGTAGAAGGTCAGCCAGCCCAGCATGTAGCTCAGTAGCTGAGTAAAACAAAAAACAACAACTTGTAAACATAATGCTGCTTCATTACAACAAGGATTCTTAACCGTTTTGCCCCCATGCCTCCCCTGAGAGTAAACTTAATTTTCAAAACTCCGATCCTTCCCCATATTAAAAATAATTAAATCAATAAAGAACAGTTAAGATGTTACTACAGAGATTTTATTTCTAGCTAATTCCTCTCACACACAGGAAGAAAAACATAACAATAAATAAATTACCTAAATCAGACAACTGTTTGTCTGATTCTAAAACTTTAGAAGTTTATCCAGTGATAAAGCAACTGAGATAAATAAATTTTCTGAGAAGCACCTTACACCTCCCCAGTATCCCCTCTGCATGACCCATGAGGAGGTGCATGCAACAGGTTAAGAACCCCTGATATACAATATATGGTTAATGACAGTAGTCTCTCTTCTCCCCATTTCCCCCCCCCCCCCCCTTTTTTGTGTCCCTGCTTCCATCAATTCCAATCTACACATAAAGAACACCATAAAATAGGCTATGTCACTATTTTAAGACATGGATATACGCATTATGATTAGGAGACACAAGAGATACTGGTATCATTACAAAGATTGTCCAACACATTCAGATTAGCAAAAACATGTGCAAAAAAAATATTTTAATCTGGTGAAAAACTGTATGCCTCCATGGACAATTTATATCAAATGTCAAGTTCTGGACAAATGAGGTCTAAGTTCAGAATTTCAATAATAATTCAGAACCTGTCATAAATGCCTTTTAAGACCATCCCTGGCTTACCACTGGATAGCAGAAAAGTCAAATTTCACTCATGCTATGGTGGCTCCATGTCTATAAAGAGCCAAAAGGAGGGTGATGATGAAGGAAGTTTATGAGGGAAGAGATAGTTCATGATCAAAGGGAGGTAACCAGATTTATAGAGATTAGTAATAAGATGGCCGTCTGTTTAATCTTTCAAGGCTGAAGGCAAAAACAAAAATCAGAAGGGTCACTATAAGAGACTTGTTGTTCGCTGATGATGCTGCAGTCGTCACTCAAAGCCAACAGGAGCTTCAGAGCTTGATGAATCGCTTCACTAAAGCATGGAAGGACTTTGGCCTCACAATAAGTCTAAAGAAAACGAATGTGCTGAGTCAGGATGTGGGTGCTGCACCAGTTATCACTATCGATAACTATGAATTGGCGGTGGTGCACCACTTCACATACCTAGGGTCTACCATCAATGACAAACTCTCACTGGATACAGAAATCGACAGCCGCATTGGCAAAGCTGCAGCTACCTTTGCCCGCCTCACATCGCGTGTTTGGGGAAACTCTAAACTCACAATGAAGACCAAAGCTGCGGTATATAATGCCTGCGTCACCAGCACACTCCTATATGGCAGCGAGACCTGGACGACCTATGCTAAGCAAGAAAGAAGGCTCAATTCCTTCCATTTGCGGTGTCTACGCCGCATCCTCGGCATCTCGTGGAAAGATAAAGTGACAAATGTCGAGGTGTTGTCACGTGCTGGCCTTCAAAGTATGTATACGCTTCTTAGACAGCGCAGACTTCGCTGGCTTGGCCATGTTCGCCACATGGAAGATGGTCGCATCCCAAAAGATATCTTCTACGGACAATTAGCAGATGGCAAGAGAACAGTTGGGCGACCACAGCTGAGGTTCAAAGATGTGTGCAAGAGAGATATGAGGGCACTGGACATGGATCCAGCAACATGGGAGGATGAGGCTGCCGATTGCACTAAGTGGCGATGCTATTTACGGCGCCACCTCAGATTGGGCGAAGAGAGGCTCACACAAGAAGCAGAGGTGAGGAGAAAACGTCGAAAGGAGCACCAGGAAAATAAGCAGCTGAGGGCTGTCACCTCAGGGGCGCATTCCCATAGTCAGTTATGACTGAAGGGGCTATTATTATTATTATTATTATTAGTAATAAGTGAATTGTCATACATAGAACAGCAAAAGGTAAGAAGACATGGAAAGATCTTGAACTGATGGCAAAAAACAGGAGGACTTGGCATGTTTTTATTGAGGACTTATGTTCCACAGGGAGCTAAAAGGTAATGATTGATTGATACATCATCGACAGTCTTCATTTACTTACAATTTCTACAAACTCAAATTTCTTTTTCTCCTGAACTTCCTGCAGTTTCAGAACATATTTCATTGATGCTGTATAGAATGCCTTTTTCTCAAACTCCACCTGTGTATCCGCCTGTGGACACAGAAACATTCTACGGTAACATTTCTTCACATAGATTAAAACTCTACCAAAATTAAATTAATAATTTAGTGACGGTTTCAAGGTAGCAGCAGGAGCATTCCGATTCAGGTAAAATGGAAGCCAGGCACGTCATAAGAGGTGACCAATATGAGGTTGTGAATGGGGCTGGTAACCTCGTCATGTAAAACGATTGCTATAGAAACACAGCTGCAAGAGCTTGTGAATGCTTTAATGCAGGCTTCCTGCAAGGGGTCCGGCTGAAGTGCATCCATGCTCCTTACTTACTTACTTAGTCGTTCCCCTTCTACCGTGAGGTGTAGAGGTTTGGAAGAGAGAGCGCCAGACTATTCTATCGGCTGTCTTCCTCCTGGCCTGGTTCCATTCTAGTCCTCGGTCCTTCAAAGATTGTCTAATGTTGTCCTCCCAGCGGACTCTGGGTCGTCCTCGACGTCTGGATCCTTGGCTCTTTGTTTCCCATGCTTGTCGTGGTAGCCGATCTTCTCCCATTCTGCAGACATGGCCAAACCATCTTAGTTGGGACTGTTCTACTTGGGTCTGTAGGGGGTGGCATTTTAGGCCTTGACGTATCGTCTGGTTGCGTACCATGTCTCTTCTTGTTACTTCAACCACCTTCCTCAGATACCTCATTTCTGAGGTTTGGATCTGGCTTTTATGGGTTGTAGTCATTGCCCATGACTCGCATCCATATGTCAAGACTGGGACATAGGTGGAGCGGTATACAGCCATCTTCGTTTTCTTACCAACCTCTCTCTTGCTGAGGAATCCTCGATTTATGGCCTGAAAAAGTCTCCCAGCTGCTGCTTTTCGAGTGGCCAACTCTTCTTTGATGCCTCCCTTTCGGTCTATAATAGCTCCGAGGTATTTAAAGTGGTCGACCTGCTCCAGGACCTGTTCTCCCAGCTTAATCTGATGCCTTCTTTCTTCTCGTGATATCACCATGGATTTTGTTTTAGAGCTGCTTATGACCATCCCTCTCTTCTCCAGCTCTTCCTTCCAGACTTGCAGGTTGGATTGGAGATGTGTCTCTGATTTAGCAATCAGGGCAACATCATCAGCAAATGCCAGCTCTGAAATATAGACCTGTCTCATCTTCCAGTACCCCACTGAATACTTTCTTGTTCTCTCCTTACATGCCTTGATGACATCGTCCATAAGGAGTATGAAGAGGTAAGGTGAAAGGATATCACCTTGTCTTACACCAGTGGTGGTCCTGAACTCTTCTGACTTATGGTTTGCTGTCCTCACATAATTTCTGCAAGACTTGTAGAAGCTCTGTATAGCATGAATCAGAGGTGCTGGAATATTCTTCCTTGCCAAACAGTCCCAAAGTTTGCTCCAAGGGACCCTGTCAAACGCCTTTTCCAGATCTATGAAACAAAGATGGATCTCACTCTTATACTCAAGGGCCTTTTCACTCAGCTGTCTGAGTGTGAAGATTAGGTCTTGAGTACTTCAGTTTGCTCGGAATCCGCACTGGACCTCATCCAATTGTGGCTCAGCTAGGCGTCGGAGTCTCTGCTCTAGGATTCTAGAGTAGATTTTTCCAGGGACACTGAGAAGGGATATGCCTCTATGGTTTCCACACTGCCAGTTGTCACCCTTTTTGAAAATTGGTGTTATGATGGCGATCTCCCAATCCTTTGGTATGGTCTTGTTGCACCATGCTGCCTGTAGGACCCTTAAGAGTAACAGGTCGCCTGATGCTCCCATGTACTTAACCATTTCTGGTGTTATACCATCATGCCCTGCTGCTTTGCCCATCTTGATTTTCTCCAGTGCTGCCTTCAGTTCTTCCATCTTTATGTCATCTTCATCACCATTGGTTTCCTCTTCTGTGCTAGTGGTTATCATTTCTGATGTTTGACCTTGCTCACCATCAAGGAGTTCTGAGAAATATTCTTTCCATCTTTCCATTACTTCCTTTGGGGCAGTAAGCAATTTGCTTTGCTTGTCCTTTATAAATTTGAGAGGGCATTGTTTTTCCTTCCTCATGTTCTTTTGGGTCTTATAGAACAATTTCTGGTTTTCTTGTGCATCTTTTCTAGCTTTTCTCCAAATTCTTCCCAGGACTTCTGTTTTGCTGCTAGCACTTTGTTCTTTACTTCTGTTCTGAGTGTCACATATTCTCTATATTTTTCCATTTGTCCTGTTGTGTTTTTAGCTCCTAAGTATTGTTTCCATGCCATTTTCTTCTCTCTTATTTTCTCTTTGACTTCCTCTGTCTACCAAGGTGTCCTCTTCCTCTGGTTCCCAAGTCGGACTTCACCACATGCTTCTGCAGCAGCTGTCTTTATGATATCCTTGAATTTAATCCAGAGGGTTTCCAAGTCATCAGGTTGTTCTTCTGTGTTGCTCACCGCTGCAGCAATAAGCCCCTGATATCTGGTCTTAATTTCTGGCTCTCTCAGCTTGTAGGTCCTAATGCTCATTTCTCCTGCTCGTTTACTTGGTTTCTTGCGTGATGTTGAGCAGTTCCTAGGCTGAGCAACTCTTTCAGTTGTTCGTTTGATTGTTAGCAGGTAGTGATCACTTCCAATCTCTGGCCCCCTCCAGACTCTTGCATCTCGGACATATTTGAATGAGCTTCTCCGAACAATGGCATAGTCGATCACTGACTTCTCATTCTTTGTTGGTTCACATCTAGTGTATGCATGTATGCGCTTATGGGGGAACTTTGTGTTTGTAATGATCAGATTCTGCTCACTGCAGAATCTAAGGAGTCGCTTTCCATTGTCATTGAGAGTATCTTCTCCATATCTTCCGATAACTCCACCCCATCTAGCATGGTCATTTCCAACTCTGGCATTAAAATCTCCGAGCATGATAACTTCATCTAGGCAGTCATCCACTGTCCTTTGAAGCAGCTCGAAGAATTCCTCCTTGACCTCTGCTCTCTCATCCTCATTTGGCCCATACACTATGACCAGGTTGACTATGGTTTCTCCTTCTTTTAGTTTCACAACCATAATGTGCTCTGAGACAAAGTTCCACCCCTTGATACTATCTTTTTGATTTTGGGCCACAATGCAACCCACACCCCCTTTAGCTCTTTCGGATATGGGTACACCACTGTAGAGCAGCGTGTTGCCATTGAGATCCATGACTCCTTGCCCTTTTTTCTTTGTTTCCGTTATAGCCAGGATTTCTAGTTTTGCTTTCCTCATCTCTTCCACCAGCTCCTCTTCCTTCCCATTTATACTTCTTGTGTTCCATGTTCCATAAGTCGTAGTCCGTAGTCCGTTCCAGTTCGTCGCCTTTAGAATCAGTCCGGTTTTCTCTCTTGTGTTACTCGTAATCGTGGTTTAAAGCAAACAGGTGATTGGCCTGTTGTGCCTTTGCATGGTGGAGGGGCTGCCTCCTTACGGCCTCCATGCAGGCCGCCCTCCTCCTTTTTCATCCGGGCTTGGGACCGGCATGGGCGGAGTTTGCATCCATGCTCCTAAGGGAACAAAACAATGGGTAAAGAAATTTGACTCTGATAATGAAGTAGGTGATATAAAGTAATCATTTGTTTTACATAAGGCAGCAACTTAAATGGAACAATGGTGGCGTATAAAACATAAAGAGTGCACATGTGACTTGTTCATGGCCATTTGATGAATACTAACTAGCCGTACACATTTTTGGTACCAAGGCTTGTCAGCACCGTAAATGTCACTCATGCCCATTCGTGCTCCAAGCACAAACTGTTTCATTTCCAAAAGGTACCTTCTTTGTTAGACCGGCATTTTACATGTGCACCTAGGAATCTTAGTTATGCTATTATCTGTGAAAGGTGTAGCATTATTTATATTGGGAAAACAAGCGGATGTTCATAAGATGGAATTCGAGAAAATTTGACATTTCTCATAGGGCTTAGAAACCTGTGGATAGAAAGAATTTTCTGAGGAAAATTGTGTAGTGAAAATTCGTGGACATTTCAAGATGTCACAATATGTAGATTTCACAAGTTAAATGAAATGAGATTTCTAGCCATGTGTGACGACAGGCTGATAGCGTTTTTCAAGTGACAATTTTATTGACAATTACATAAAAGAGAAGTAGCAAAGACTTGGCAAAATATCCATACTCTAGCATTCAAGCAAAGATTAAAATTTTATGCAAGATTCAAGATGAAGCAACCTGATAGAAATAGAATAAGATGCAACACAGATCCGAGAGATAATATTAAGGAGCTAGAAATATCTATGACCAGTGAAAAGGTTCTAAGGGTTGAACTGATATTGTGTTAATGCAAAGAAGTCTTGAATCAAGCGAGTTTGAGCAGTTGTGAAAAGAACATTTCGTGATCTGAATATTTTTCTACATTCTACTGTACATACATTGATGAAATAAATTATGGAAAGCAGAGGAAGTGTCATCATCACCTCAATCAAATGTCTGTTGGAGTATTATGTACTGTTGCTGTTATGTTAATGAGAAAGTGACGGCCTAACACACCAACTGTATAACGAGAGGTATCACAACAAAGGGCTAGTGATCAAATCAACCACTATACAAGATCATCAACTTTAAGTTGCTTTGTGGTACCAATGTAACAGGGTAACGGCCTGAAGGAGCAGCAGCCTTATTCTATCATCGTCTCCTCGAAGCCCCCCCCCCCCCCCCCTCCCTCCCCCTCCAAGAACTACATGGATAAAGAGTAAAATATGACACCAAAAACCAAGCACACAAAATGCATTGTCTGCATGTTTAACGACCTGCTTGGGCAACGTGGACAAGATGAAGGCAAAAATAAAACTATAAAATGCTTTTTAACTCCACCCTAAAATTATTACACACAGAAGCAGAGAGAATTCTTTCAACAACATCAACTAAAGTGCACAAGCAATCTATATGAGCATCAGGATAAAACATATCAGGACATACAAATAAAAGTGTGATGGAATGTGTCAAACATGAAAAAAAGTACCCATGCCATTCAACTTGCCTTAAAGTTAAATGCCAGTTTATTTTCCCCAACATGCTTTAACACATTAACTACCGAACTGAAAAACACACTGCGGCCGAATTACATTTTTATTTCCCATTTTCATCCTGTAGGTGTTTGCACAAAGCTGTAGTTTTCGTAATTCTTTACAGATTTTTATGAATTACACGTCATTTTAAAGATAAATGAATGTACTATTACAATAAGCACCATTTGTAACTCTAATATTGGTTGTTGCTAATTAACGGCTGTCCTATGGCCGAGGACTTGCAATATTTTCACAATTATAACTGCTTGCGCCCCATCTCTATCAAAATCACTATTTCAAACAATGCGCACACCATTTTCACTCTTGTTCTCATCGCTAGATCTATCAGTCAATTGTTGAAACAAGTTTCTAGCCTATTCAGCCGTTAGACGAGATGTACACGTATTTTTGTGGTCCTATCACTAGTTGCCACGGTAAACAGTTTTACGCGATTTGGTAACTAACGCAAAATGCTGAAAAATATGAACATAATATCAATTTTCCAGTGTTCTACAACAACCATGCTTTGGGAATTTGTTTTCCAGTGGCAACTTAAAATCTCGAACCAGATCAGAAAGTGTTTCAGTACATTTTTCATTCGTTTTATTACTAAAATTAGATTGACGCTCTGAGCGGCTCGTGGTCCAAATGATAGGATTTCAAAAGCCGGTCCCACCGGCTTGCGATAGTTAATGTGTTAAATAAGAAAAGAATCACACACAGACACACACACAACAAAAGAGAGAGAGAAATGAAATAGTAAATTACATAAAGTCAGCTGGATTCATGCAATCTGGAAATCAATACAGCGAACATTTTTCAACATTCTGGCATTCTTTAGTTTATCATCAAACCCCGAATTAATAATTGTTTAAAAGGCTTCACAAACAACAGTTTTTCTTGCTGTTATGATTAGTTCTTGTACACACCACATTTTTCATACCACACAGCGCTAACTGGAACAAACCTCCTGCATGGCAGAGTCATTAATCTTAGATGTCTTCATGTTGAGATATCTTTCTTGAGACTGGCAGAATTTTGCTGTCTGTTTGTCAAAGTTCTTCTTCTCTTCCTGTTCAATGCATTAGAAGAGAAATGCTTTTGATTTTGCCTGATAAGAATAATATTATCTGTTAATTTTTCTCACTTGAAGTATTAAGTGAAAAAAGATAAATAATTTTATTTAATTAAAGCAAATCATTTTTTCTTCCTATAAAAGAATGTATTCTCATTCTGTTCATCACAGACAGCATCATTTTAATATAAACATGCATGTTGAGGTTAAAGAAGCTGTTAAAATTCCTTAGAAATCATTTTTTCTTCCTATAAAAGAATTTATTCTCATTCTGTTCATCACAGACCGCATCATTTTAAATAAACATGCATGTTGAGGTTAGAGAAGCTGTAAAAATTCCTCAAAAATCATTTTTTCTTCCTATAAAAGAATTTATTCTCATTCTGTTCATCGTAGCATCATTTTAAATAAACATGCATGTTGAGGCTAGAGAAGCTGTTTTAAAATTCCTCAGAAATCATTTTTTCTTCCTATAAAAGAATTTATTCTTGTTCTGTTCATCACAGACAGCATCATTTTAAATAAACATGCATGTTGTGGCTAGAGAAGCTGTTTTAAAATTCCTCAGAAATCAGTTTTCAAAACTCTACTGCTCACCTTTGCAGCTGCAATATTTTCTTTTCGAAAATTTTCTAGCGGCTTCACAAACTGTTCCTCAGCTGCTTTAATCTGAAAACACACATTCACATAAATTCTACAAAACCAGCCATTTAAAAGTGAAAACAAAGATATTCTTTGAAGCGATTTTGCCATTTCTCAACAATTTTCTATAGATTTTTTCACTCACACAGTAAAAGACGAAAAAATGGAGGAGGAATATCAGCAAAACAGAAAAACTTAAAATATGGAAGAAATCTTACAGAATATCATAGCTGACACACTGAACTGAAGAAGTAATGTGACCATAAAAGGTCAGTGTCAGAATTTAAAATTTCATACACCTACTTTAAAACATAAATGTTATGATACGGTTTTGAACATCATAATAAATATCAGTAAATGTAGAATCAGACATTTATTGTTTAATAAAAATAGAAATATTTAAAAGATAATGAAATAAGTATTAATTGTTGAGAAATAAATTATGAGAAACGTTAATAAACTTAAATTAAGGAAATGTACATAAATGATGAAACCTCAGGAGAAATAAAATGTATACCATCTGAAACTACGAATAAAAAATATGAAATTAAACAGAAAACTTCATATCTTGCACATGTACACACACACTGATGCTTGTACACAAACATGCATGCCAGGGAAACAACAGATGAGAAGGCATTGGACACACATTGAGGAAACCTGCTGGAATCCACAGGGTTAGGGCAGTAGAGAGAGGCCAAAAAAAAACATTGGAGAAGAGAAATGGAGACAGAAATAAAAGGGATGAAGAAGACATGGAAAGACCATGAGCGGACAGCACGGGAAAGGGGGACTTTGGTATAAAGGTACTGGGTTTGATTCCCAGTAGAGGGAATATAATTTATGGACATTTTTTTTCAGAACAAGTGGTCCTAATGATGTCATACTCCCTCCCTTGGTCTCCTGGGTAGTGAGATCGGATGCCTAGCCTTCTTGGATAAGGGCAATAGAATGGGAGGTCTTGTGTGCAAGTTGCGCACATTAAAAATCCCACAGCAGTTGGAAATCGTAAAGAGTAGACCATAAGGCCGCTGCCCTAGCAAAATTTAAATATTAGGAAACCTACCTACCACATAAATTTTTATAGAATGTGTGATTCCTGTATTCTTTCTTTAATCCTTAGCCGCCGACCGTCAAAGCAGTCAGTTGCCATCACACCTAGTGGCGTCTTGTAGGGCAACAACAAATTGATTCCACTTTGCTCGGTCGGTGGCCATCCTTCGTACAGTGCCCCAACTCTGGTTCATTCTTTGCATCTCAGCCTCCACAGTCCTCCGCCAGGTTGTTTTTGGTCGGCCTCTCTTTCGTTTTCCTTCAGGGGTCCAAAGCATAGCTGTTCTTGTGAGATTCCTGTATACACACACTGTTATCCTGGCTGATACTACGGAGTTCGTGCACTGTGCTGAGATCCTCCTTGTGTGATCTAAGGGAGGAGATCAGAGCACTGATGTAGATGTCCGTGTGCAATGAAGATAGTAATTAAAACCAAACCAAACCACCAGGAACATTAATTTCATTTTTCATATTAATCTTCAAATCAATCAATCAATGCCCTTTAGCTCCCCAAGGAGCATAGGCCTTCAAAATAAAACATGTCAAGTATCTTCACACGGAAAAAATAAATGAACACATCTAATAAGATATTTTAGATCCCACTTCAAGATCTGTCTATCTGCCAAGAGGCAATAAGTGAGGAGACAGCACTGAAAATGGAAAGAGCATTCTTAAAGGTCAATGAACAAGGCTCAATGAAAACAGTTATTCTGCACCAACTCTCAATCAATTCTTGCACTGGCTCTGTGAAATTCCCTAAACAATGCAGGAAGAAAAAAAATGGTCTTTAAGACAAATTGCTAGAGAGGCTTGGATCGAGTTCTCCAAAATTTTTGGTAATCTCCAGCTGTCTTGTATCCCTTACCAGAATATCTCTGTGATCTTCAATCTTCTCAATGAACTTGCCAAACTCTGACAAGGATTTGGCTGAAAAATAACAAAAGAGAAAAGAAATAAAATTAAAATCAGGACTGACTGACTGATGGTGATAGGTGCATGAGACAGACAAATGGGAATAATCTGGAAAACAGAGAGGCAGGACATCTGGGTTAACTTCTCTTCTTAATCTCCTTCCAGCTCCCCTTCTACATACCTTTATGTCATGCAATGATGATCTCAACTGTTTTGTTTATGTATATATGATCAATCTGATTTTATGTTCAGTGGTCTTGTAATATCCATGTTGCTTTATGTATTCTTTTGTGTGGAAACATGCTTCTTTCTATAACCAGTTGATTTAAAGGACAGAAATTTGTGAATAGTTCCCCATTTTCGTCACACATAAAAACTAGGATGTCATTTCCACTCTGGGTGACCTGGATGATCAGAAAAATATGGTAAAATGGGTGCCGAAGAAAAGATATACAGAAGAGAAATGTAAAACTGTGAGAGAACAATGTAAAAGATAAAAACAAAAAACAATGTACCAAATAGAAAACATTACTCAACAGGGGACAAACTAACCAACCAACCCAGCGTAAAAATAACACAGTGTAACTTATTTAGTCCATGTATGTTATAGCATAAGCGTGTGATTGGCAGAGTGGTTACAGCCATTGTCTCTCACTGTGAAATTAACGATTTCCAGGATCAAAACCTAGCAGTGACATACTCCAGTTTATCCAGCTGTAAATGGGTAAATGACTCTGCTCTTGAGTTAAGGAAGCCAAAGACATCTAGGAAGGGAATGGTCACCCCACGTTATTTTTGTTAAAAAAAAAAAGCTGGACCTAGTATGGTGAAGTCTCTAACACTCCAATCCCCTACGGCAGTATCTACTATGACCTTGACCTTTGTTTTTAAATGTTATGGTATAAAGTAGAAAGAAAAGTGAATCATGTTCTATGCGAGTGAAGTGAAACAAAGTATATGTGAAGTTGATAATGCAACAAATATGCCTGTGTGTTGTTATCATTGTCCCTGTTGTTGTTGTTGTTGTGAAGGTAGTGGTAGTTGTGGCCATACAAGAATGTTCAAAGTTGTAAACTCAGACATAATCTCAATTTCCACTACTTGAGTCACTAGAAACTAAAAAGTGAATACAAATTAACACACTGGTTAGGCACAACACATCAACAAAATTGATTAAAAGATAAACTAAACATTGACTCTTTTGTCATGCAGATCAAATCCCAATCAGACTTTCTAATTTACGCGACGATACATTAACCCTTGTCATAACTTATTTCTTCGTTCATAAACTCTGACAGTTCCAAGTAACTTCAAAATGAAGTTATACCTGTTGACGTGAATAGATCTAGACCTAAGCTCTCTGTTCCAGAGACTTCCAGTGGGTCGTCATTGTACCAGGGCTGTGGAGTCGGTGGTTTCTTAGTGGAGTCGGATTCGGTTTTTTTTTAAATGTCCGGACTTTGACTCTGAATTGTATGCCATATGCCTAGTAAAAAACGAATCGGAGTCCTGAGTCGGAAATCGGACTCCAAAATTTTTTTAGGCGTCGGGAGTCGGAAAATTATCTGGATAACTCATAACCCTGCATTTTACCAACATCAATTATCAAACAACGCATAATCATCTCCCCCATCCTTTAAAAATAATATATATATATATATATATATATATATATATATATATATATATATATATATATATATATATATATATATATATATATATAGTGGCCCTTCTCTGTCTCTCACCTCCCTCATACTTCCCCGGCTACACCCTTGGCTTGCCTGATAATACAACTCCTGACTTGTTATTCATTAAGTTAAGTCCCGCAAGGGCATCATGTCCACAATCTTGCCCGTTGTACCCCCTCCCCCATCGAATCCCTCCACGCCACTCATACGGCTCTAAGGATATACATGCATCGATCTCTGGCCAAACCTCGCAACCTCGTGTACATGAAGTTGGCCTGTATCCAGGGCATCCCCCCAACTGCCCTACCGACCGCTAACTCACGTCTCGTCTTCTACCTCTCTGTCGTTACTCCATGTTTTCTTCATGACTTATTTCGTGGTTTATTCTTCCTGGCTTCTTCGATTTTATGGAGGGAAAATATGCTTAATCCTTATGTGCGGTTTTTGTAGGCAGAATACGTGTTTTCTTATTTACCGGATGGACCGAAGAGTTATCGATAGACTTGAACACAAACTTCTACCAGGAATTCCTAAAAACAATTAACTAAAATAGTATTCATCCAGTTTTAAAGTTTCCCTATTAGATGTGAAATCATACAAGATAGGACAGCAATACAGACAAAGTTGGAGCAACAGATAATGATATCAAAATAAGGACACAGCAGCAAGAGGAGCTATTACTGCATTGGGAACACACAAAACGTCAAGTAAGCCTTATTGTATGGCTCTGAAACATGGAGAACAACACAAAATGACACCCAGAAAGATAACAGACTTTCAAAAATGGATGCTTGCGTACAGCAAAAGCACTGAAATGGTATGACGAGATTACTTTATGTGGAACTGATGACAAGATCGCTAATGTGGAACTGATGACAAGATCACTAATGTGCAACTGATGACAAGATCACTAATGTGGAACTGGTGACAAGATTACTTATGTGGAACTGATGACAAGATCGCTAATGTGGAACTGATGACAAGATCACTAATGTGGAATTGGTGACAAGATTACTTATATGGAACTGATGACAAAATCGCTAACGTGGAACTGATGACAAGATCACTAATGTGGAACTGATGTCAAGATCACTAATGTGGAACTGATGACAAGATCACTAATGTGGAACTGATGACAAGAACCAGATAAACACCAACAGAGCAAGAGGTGAAGATGTGACCCCGGTGTTGGATATGACACAAAAACCAGTTTATCTCATTACAAAGCCGTACCTGTTCTGGAATCTCCAGGGTAAGAAAAAAACAGAGGTATACAAAAAACACAAAGGAGAAGAGAGCTGGAGACAGGCACGAAAGCGATTTAAGACATAGAAAGACTTGAAAAGGATGGCACAGGACAGGGGGTTTGGCATGTTTTCTTGGGGACCTATACCACATTGAGAGCTGAGAGGTGTTAACTATTTGATTTATAGTTACCAAAGTATTCTATGTCAGCGCTCCACAACCTTTCTTTGCTTCACGGCACACTTAAACGCCCTTCCAAATTCCATGATACATTATACTATTTAAGTAGGCGGGTACGGTAAATATTTACAAATTCGCAGCAATCATAACACAGCGATGTCTAAATTTTTTGTGACGGATTGGTGGAGGTGATTACTCAACTTGTTATTTGTAAAATTGTACATGTGGGTTTCTTTTCGTAATCTTGTATCATAACATATAATGTTATGTGCCATTATAAGCTATATTCTGCCTGGTGTCCCGGACCATTCCCGGCCGACACCTGTGGCACAACAGTGTGCCAAGGTACACCGCTGGCGGAGCACTGTTCCATGTTGCGCTAATAAGTATAAAGAAATGATATGTTAACTGGTATGTCGTTGTTCTTGTTTTCATGCTGATGTTACACATGCTGATGATGCTGCTGCTAAGACTACTACTACTACCACTACTACTACTAAAAGGTAGTCCCATGGCAGATACTGCCGTATTGAAGTGGTGTTGGAGACCATCATACTAGGTCCAGCAGCGAGAGGTGGGGGTGAGCAGTTTCCTTCCTTGCTCCCTTCCCTAACTCACAGTCAGGTACTCATTTACAACTGGGTAAACTGCAGTGTGTCGGTACCGTGATTCGAACCAGGCACCTTTTGCCGCGAGAGACCAGCGCTACTACTACTACCACCAAAACCACCACTTCCACTACTACATATAACTATCACTACCACCATTACTGTATTACTTATTACAACTATCACGTCCTCATCTATCACTTCTACTAGTAATACCCACTACTCAGCCATTATATATGATGAGTAAGTCAATCGCCAAAATATGGCGGGAAATAATTATGTTGTGCTCTTTCAGTTGCATGCCCGGATGACGGTACTCATTTCCATTTTGCTTCAGAAGTACGGAAACAGTGGCGCGAAAACATAGAAGCTTTATCTATGATCAGCAATGGGGCTTCACTGGCCAAATATTAAAATATGACGGAGACACTTATTCATACTTACCCGAACCGCATAATACAAATAGGGAGAATTCCATACATTTTTTTTTCCACAGAAAAGCAACAAAGGCAGGAAAATTTCTTTTTTTTTTTTTTTAAATGATGCGCAATGAAGTACATTGGTAAGAAATTTATAAAAGTGTGCATCTTTCTGGTGGTCACTTTTGTTCATTCTCCATGTTTCAGAGCCATACAAAAGGACTGACTCTTCTCACTGGCTATTGACTCGTTTATGAAGACTTACTAACTACAGTCAACTTCATCATTATCCCTCGTTCCAACGCAGTCCCAACGGAGCTGGTTGTTGTGCTGTTGATTTTAGGACCTTGCCATCTGTGTGCTGGCCTTCAAAGCATGTATACACTGCTTGGACATCGCAGACTACGACGGCTTGGCCAATTCCACCCCATGGAAGATGGTCGCATCCCGAAAGATACGGACAACTGGCAGATGGCAAAAGAATAGTTGGGCGCCCGCAGCTGAGGTTCAGGGATGTGTGCAAGAGAGATATGAGGGCGCTGGACATAAATCAAGCAAGCAGGGAAGATGAAGCTGCCGATCGCACAACGTGGCGATGCTCTCTACTGCATCACCTCAGACTGGGCGAAAAGAAGCTTCACGGCAAGCAGAAGAGAGGCGAAAATGTCGAAAGGAACACCAAGAAAATAAGCAGCTGAGAGCTGTCAACTCAGGGGCGCATTCCCATAGTCAGGTATGACTGCAGGGGATATTATTATTATATAATACTGTGTGCGTGCGCACAATTGTGCATGCGTTTGGTTGGATGTGGGGGGGGGGGGGGTGTAATCTGTCTCATCATATAAAACAAATTGTTACTGAAACCACCTCTACAACATCAAGTGAATGCATTGTGCAGGATTCCTGCTACAGTGGCTGCTTCATGCTCCATAGGGAACGAACAAGAAAATGATAATAATGCATGTACGTGTGTCTGTTCCTGTGCAGGTGAACGTTGGAGCTTCATCGATGTGGAAGACAGCCGTGACAAACAAACAAAAAACACTATGGAATGAGAAAATGGCCGGGAGGAGATGGCAGAAATGAAATTCTCAAGCAACAAACTACAGGACAAGAAAACAGATCAGCAGGCAAACTACTTAACGATGACCGTTACCTATTCAGCACTTTGACACAAGCACAAGCGTGTTCTCTTTTCTGTTACTTATATTGAATATGCTGCCGTTATCGCCACCCCCACCACTATTACCACAGTCACCTGACTGTTCTCGCGCCATGTTGTTCCCGATGGTCTCTTACTAGGCAAAGAAAGAATATGAATACTGCTCACTCAGGGAATGTCCTACAAGGCCACTAACATCAGGTTATTAATTGCATGAGGCTCATGTAAAACACGTTGCTAAGGACACCACTGCTGCAAGAGAGTGATACAGCTTGGTGCAAGAGAACCAACTGCTGTAGTGGCTCCAAGCTCCATTAGGAGTGAAAGGGAGAATGAATGAATGAATGAATGGCACTGTTCTCGCTAACACTACTATTATACTTCTCGCCGGTGCTACGGGGTTCGTGCACTGTGCTGAGATCCTCCTCGTGTGATCTAAGGGAGGAGATCGGAGCACTGATGGAGATGTCCATGTGCAATGAAGAAAGTCCTTAAAACCAAACCAGCTACTATTATACTACTACAAATATTAACATAGATGTAAGCTGAAAAAAATGTCTCAGTTTGAAGAAAGATTTTATTTAAATAAGAAAGACAGACAGGGAGGCAAAAAAGATAAAAAGACTATTTTGTATGAAAAATATAATTACACCTGATCTTTGAAGACTACCAATGACCTGATGTTACTTATGAACTCCGACTGTTAATTTCAAACGGGAATAATTAAATGCCACGGGAATAATTAAATGCCACGTCATTAGAAGCGAACGACAGAATTGTAATAAACATATTTGTAATAAGTACACAAGCTCTCGTTTAAAACAAAAATCAATTATCAGCCTGGAACAGGTCAACAAAAGGTATGTAGTAAACATAATTCCAACTGAAAATTGGCCAACGCAGTGTCCTTGTAATCCCAGGGTTCCGCAATTCATCATCAGGGGTTCCGAGAGAAACCGTGGAAGAAATAAAAATTTTGAAATACCGTGAAAAAAACATGGAAATACCGTTCTTAGTTAGTTTATATATCTATGTTGCCATGTGTAGTTTCTCACTTTCTTCTTCTTTTATTATGCTTTGACATTTATCAGATATTGATTCTCATCTGTATCGCTTTTTGTTTCTTGTGACATTAGAACAACATCTTCAATGCAGCACGTTTTGATACTTTTGTTTTTAAACACCGAGGAAACTGTTTTAATATGTTTCAGTATAATGACTTACTTACTTACTTAGTTGCTCCTCTTCTACCGTGAGGTGTAGAGGTTTGGAAGAGAGAGCGCCAGACTATCCTATCGGCTGTCTTCCTCCTGGCCTGGTTCCATTCTAGTCCTCGGTCCTTCAAAGATTGTCTAAAATTGTCCTCTCAGCGGACTCTGGGTCGTCCTGGGGGTCTGGATCCCTGGCTCTTTGTTTCCCATGCTTGTCGTGGTAGCCGATCTTCTCCCATTCTGCAGACATGGCCAAACCATCTTAGTTGGGACTGTTCTACTTGGGTCTGCAGAGGGTGGGATTTTAGGCCTTGACGTATCGTCGGGTTGCGGGCCATGTCTCTTCTTGTTACTTCAACCACCTTCCTCAGATATCTCATTTCTGAGGTTTGGGTCTGGCTTTTCTGGGTTGTAGTCATTGCCCATGACTAGCATCCATATGTCAAGATTGGGACATAGGTGGAGCGGTATACAGCTATCTTCGTTTTCTTACCAACATCTCTCTTGCTGAGGAATCCTCGATTTATGGCCTGAAAAAGTCTCCCAGCTGCTGCTTTTCGAGTGGCCAAATCTTCTTTGATGCCTCCCTTTCGGTCTATAATAGCTCCGAGGTATTTAAAGTGGTCGACCTGCTCCAGGACTTGCTCTCCCAGCTTAATCTGGTGTCTTCTTTCTTCTCGTGATATCACCATGGATTTTGTTTTAGAGCTGCTTATGACCATCCCTCTCTTCTCCAGCTCTTCCTTCCAGTCTTGCAGGTTGAATTGGAGATGTGCCTCTGATTTAGCAATCAGGGCAACATCATCAGCAAATGCCAGCTCTGAAATACAGACCTGTCTCATCTTCCAGTACCCCACTGAATACTTTCTTGTTCTCTCCTTACATGCCTTGATGACATCGTCCATGAGGAGCATGAAAAGATAAGATGACAGGATATCCCCTAGTCTTACACCAGTGGTGGTACTGAACTCTTCTGACTTATCGTTTGCTGTCCTCACATAATTTCTGCAAGACTTGTAGAAGCTCTGTATAGCATGAATCAGAGGTGCTGGAATGTTCTTCCTTGCCAAACAGTCCCAAAGTTCAGCATAATGACAGCTGACATAAATATATGTAATATATAAATAACATTTCTTTACAAATACACTTCTTTGGCAATAAATTTACGCTAATAGAATTATTTCATTGGGATTCCGCTGGTAGTAGAAAATTATTTAAAGGGTTCCGGCTTGGTAAAAAGGCTGGAAACCACTGGAGTAAGGCCTTTATCATGCAAAAGACTCGAAGATGCATGAAAGAAATAACAGGATACATCATAAATCTTGCCCGTGAATTACCGGGGCCTACGACAGCAAGTAAGAAATGTAGCACTGTAACCAGTACCAGGCAATTGACTACGGAGGGTTGGTCATGGGCTGTTCACCAAATCCTGTAGAACTTAAACTCACAAAAACTGCAAGCAGTCCATGAACAAAGTCATTCACATCAAGTTACTCAACGCAGCCGCCCAGGATGGCAAAACTGTCTTCAATCAAGGAGGATGTAAACGCGGTACGGTGAAGAGAACTGGAGACAGACATAAAAAGAATACAGAAGACACTGAAAGAACTTGAACGGACTGCATCGGTCTTGACGTGACTTGATTAAGGCCATGATCGACAGGTGTAATGGAAAAATCATTAATCTTCATTACCGGGTTAATTGAAAATAATTAATCTTCATCAACTATACTGTATAATTCTGTAACAGTGGCCCGTTGCGTCCCATACACACTATTTGTTGCAGTCTAGAAATTACATAAAAGTCGAGCGTTTCTGGCCTTTGCACTAAACTGCACGAAGCTTAATATTGCGAGCATCTGTTTCGCACCAAATTTGCAGGTATATTTTAAATAATAAATATAAAACATATAGTAAAGTTTTTAAAAAATATACAATATATTTTATTATGATTACTATAATTTTTTATTTTTTTAATTTTTTTTGGGGGGGGGCGGGGCGTTTCATTGTTTCCCTTTGACAGACGATAAATTACAATCCATTGAAAAAAAAAAAAAACCAACATAATTTTTTTCCCCTTTATTTCAAAAATTTACAAAAATGGGTTAAATAACTTCATTTACAATCAACAAAATGAGTTCCCCAGTCTTCTAAATGTGCTGCAGATGCTGAAATGTTAAGACGTTATCTTTATTTCTTTCCACGTCATTATTTTGATGGGTATATTTACTAGTAATTATGATTACAGAACCAGCAACATCTCTCTTCAGTTGGAAGTATCCAATTAAATAGCCCTGTATAGTTCATGGGGGCGTCTCATGCGACAAAAAAAAAGGAAAAATACTGTTGCCTCAGGCCTAGTCGGTTATATAAGGGCACGTGTCCAAATATAAAAGAATAGAAACCCTGATGAAATAAAGATTTCGTTCGTTCGTTCGTTCAGGCATGTCGCACAAGGTGACTATTAGTAGACTATGCATGAGGTTGGGAACCTCATCGTGCAAAACAGATTGTTATAGCAACCACTGCAAAAGAGCATGTAAATGCTTGGTGGAGGTTTCCAGCTGGAATGGTAGCGTCATGCTCCATATAATAAAATGATGATGATGAGCAGCTCTCTTATGTATGAAGTAAATGGATATATACTTACTTAGTCGTTCCCCTTCTACCGTGAGGTGTAGAGGTTTGGAAAAGAGAGCGCCAGACTATCCTAGTAAATAGAGAATGATACCAATAAGGAGCTCTACACTCGGCTGAGCACGCATAAAAAAGATAAATTGCGTCGCCTCCGCCCTCATGTTCCTTCTGAATCTTCAGCATCCCCTGTTCCCACTTCTACTAAAGTTATTTGCATTCCTCCTGATCTACAACTATCTCCTGATAAATTGTCTGTTCTTAGTAAAGGTCTTAAGTTTGTTCCTCTTCGCTCGACATTTGACAAATATTCTATGCTCCAAGATGTCTACCGCTTCCACCGTCGCATGCGTCTTCAATATTACCATAGGAAGGGTAATGATTCTAAGCCAGACGGGGATATCTTTCGCCATTTTGAGAAACCTAAGTCAGACTGGACTCCTACTCCAGGTGCCTCTGCGGCTCTCGATTTATATATTGCTAACACTTTGCATGACATTAATCAACTTTCTCTACGCCATCTACGTCGATCTAACGTGACTACTTCTGAGTGGCGGTCATTGTCATCCCTTAAAAAGCGGGATGACATTATCATCAAACCTGCCGATAAAGGTGGTGCAGTGGTAGTTTGGCGAAAGGACTTGTACATTCAAGAAGGAGTCTCACAGCTCGGCAACTCCACCTTTTACTCACCCAGTTCTGGGGATGCCACAGTCCGCCATAATCTTACTGTTCATGCTATTATTCGTGATCTCATCCAAGATAACCTCCTTCCTTCTAGTGCCATGTCTCTCCATATTCCTGATAGTAGTCTAGGTAAACCTTCCTTCTACATGCTTCCTATGGTTCATAAAATTGACAATCCGGGTCGACCTATTGTTTCAGCCTGCTATTGTCCCACTGAACGTATCTCTGATTTCCTGGATAGTACATATTTTGCAACCCTTAGTGGCCAATCTACTTTCTTTTTTGAAGGACACCACCCATGCTATCACTACTTTTGATTCCATCCAATTCACACCTGACCAAACCTACCGTCTTTTCCTTCTGGATGTCTGTTCGCTGTATACTTCCATTCCACACTCTGATGGCCTTAAAGCACTACAATTTTTTTCTCGACAGACGCACTGACCTTACTTTCAGCACAGGTTCTCACTCTCAACTCTTTTGAATTCAATGGCCAGTTCTTTAATTAAATTAGTGGCGTTGCTATGGGCACCAAATTGGGCCCGAGTTATGCTTGCCTCTTCATGGGTCACTTTGATTATTTGGTGCTTCAAAGTTACGATGGACCATTACCTGAGTTTTACCGTCGTTATATCGACGATGGTATTGGAGTCACAGACATGTCTGAAGTTAACCTCCGTAGATTCATTGACCATGTTGACAATTTCCATCCTGCCATCAAATTCACTTCTCAGATTTCTACCACTTCAGTTAACTTCCTTGATCTTACTGTCAATATTACTCCTACTGGCCTTACTATCTCTGTCTTTTATAAACCTACTGATGCTCGTGGTTTCCTTCTTTACACCTCTTCTCACTCTCTCAGCTGTAAAGATTCCATTCCCTACTCTCAACTTCTACGCTTACGTCGGATATGTCACGATGAAGATGACTTCCGTGAACGAGCTCAAGAAATGCTCGATTTTTTTCGCCGACGTTACTATCCTGAAAGAGTTTTATCTGATGCCCTTAAACGCATTAGTCATGTTACTCGTCAGGTTGCACTTACTGCTAAACCTACTACTACATCTTCTTCTTCTTCTTCCATCCTTAGCCACCAACCGGCAAAGCAGTATGTGGCCAGTACGCCTAGTGGCGTCTTAGGGCAACAACAAATTGATCAATCTATCGCTGTTTCCACCACGCCTAGTGGCGTCTTTGTGGAACAGAAACAGACCAAACAATCTATCGTTGTTTCCGTAATCAGATTGGTTGGCAAGCAGGTGATCAGCCCACTGTGCGAAGTTTTTACGGGATGGGGTAAACAGCCCCATGCCCAACCCTCCTTAGTCGCTTTTTACGACATGCGTGGTAGGGTGCAGTGTTACTATTCTTTGCTCCCCTTTCGGGCCCCGGCAACACACGGGTGACTACTACATCTGACAGACTCAAACTTGTCTTAACTTTTCACCCTCATTGTTTGGCGGTGAAAAAAAAAATTCTGTTTCGTCATCTGCCTATTCTCCACTCCGATCCTGATACCAGAGAGTTGTTTCGTGATACCCCTTTGGTGGCATATCGTAGGGATAAGAATTTTAGGGATATTCTTGTGCACAGTCGCTTGAGACAAACTAGTCCTTCTCACTTTGGTACTAAACCGTGCCAACGCCGCATATGTAAGACATGTCCTTTTGTACTCCAAACGCAGTCAGTCTCCTTTCCGAACGGTATATTTGCCATTGGGGAGTCTTTCACATGCGAATCCAGAAACCTGATTTATGCTATCATCTGCAAGAGGTGTGACATGACCTATATTGGTGAAACTGGCACACGTCTGGCAGACAGGTTTCGTGAGCACTTGAATGACATCCATCATGGCAAACATTTACCGGTGGCCCTTCACTTCAATAGCCCTGACCATTCAGGTAACTCTGACATTCATGTCACTGCCCTACTGTCATGTGTCGGCGACGACCAAACTCGCTTCTCATTGGAGAATCGTCTCATTTTTCAAATAGGCGTTTTATCTTCTGCTGGCTTGAATGTCCAGCATCACTTTGCATAATTCTGGTGGCTTCTGTCTCTGTTTCACACTTTATTCCTTCTGTTGTTATTTTCCTATCTATCCTTGTTTTTGCTTTGGTTCGTTTCGTTTCCTTAATTATCTTTTCTTAGCTGTCACTAGCTCATACGTCACTTCCGCATGACGCCTCATTGTTTCAGCCATCTTGAATGTTTCTTTCTTGGATCCAGTTAAGTGATTTTTTACTTGTTTTAATAGTGTTGTTCATTTTTGTCTTTGCTTCGTCGATTATTTACTTTCTTGTCTCGAAATGTCTTTCTGGTTTTACGATTTTCTTGCATTATTACTGTTATCGTTTCGCTCATCACCGTTGTTTCATCTGCTTGTATCGCTTATTTTGCGTTTTCCTCATCATCATAGATTTCTGTAGTACCTAAATGTAGTTCTTGTCCTTGTCACCTGTTCGTAACTGTTGCTGACGAAGGGTAAAACCCGAAACGTCCCTTGTTTCATGTGTACCGTTTACTTGTAAAACTGATTTCATACCATATTATTTTTTAATGTATATATTAGTAAATAGATATATAACTATATACGTAACATTTACAGCAGTGTTTCTCAAACAGGTGTGCCGCTAAATTCTGATAGTAAAAAATATGTCCAATATTCCTCCACGAGGAAAGATCTGTGCCTCTAAGCAGGCTCACGTTTCACATTGAAAACAAGGCACTTGCATAATACAATTTACAATCTCTCTCAAATCCGTCATGTCTTACTATAAAAATATATATTGTAATATAATTTGAATATAGTAAATGTAGTGTAAACTGTAAAATACTATAAATTTACGGTTAAGTACACGAGAGTCCAGCATTAAGACCACAGGTATGCCGCGACAGAAATCTGCATTGCCAAATGTGCCACAGCCTGAAAAAGTTTGAGAACCTATGATCTACAGCGCAGGTCAATGGGGAAAAATACGCAGCAGACGAGGAAAAATACCAACGCTTTTTTTTTTTTAACGGCATTCGAAATGTGATCATGCTGAGATGATGAGGAGGATGGAAAATATTTACTGGAAATGGAGAAAAAACTTAGGGGTTTGAAGAAAAAAAAATACACACACACACACACACACACGCGCACGCGCGCACGCGCGCACGCGCGCACGCACGCACGCACACACACACACACACACACACACACACACACACACACACATATATATATACTGGGGAAAGAGGGCGGATTGTTTATTGTATTATTCCGCCCAATTTATTCCAACCAATGACCTCCCTAGAAAACGTATTTGCGTTCTGTTCCCGCACACCTTTCCCACCACCACCCTCAGCTAATAGCTGACTTTATAACAATTATAGTATATTATTACCCTTGCCATAATGTATATTCAATACATGGCAAAAATCAACATGGCATACATTTGTTTTCGCAGCCTGGTCTGATAAGGATGACTTCCATGGAGCAGAAGCCAAATGACTATAATTGAGAGTAAATACTGTATTACCTGTACTGTCAATGTTCTTATTGGTAGTGTAATTAAAATATGAGCGCGCGATTGGCTAAGCGGTAAGAGAGCTTGCCTCTCGCGGTACAATTACCGGGTTCCAGGATCGAAACTGGGTGGCGCCAAGCTCCATTCTATCTAGCTGTAAATTAGTACCTGGCTTTGTTCTTGAGTTAAAGAAAGTCAAGGCAGCGAGGAAAAGAACTGGTCACCCCGACCTCATTAAAAAAATGGACGTTGTGTGGTGAAGTCTCTAACACTTCACTCCCCTAGGACAGTTTGCTGCTACGGGACTACTTTTTAACATTAAAATACATGGATGGGGTCAAGACAAAATCAAGAAACAACAACAACAACAAAACAGCAGAAAAAAAATAATGGCAGCGAATCATGGATAACTGTGTGGTAGGGTGGGCGAGATGATGATGATGATTATGTTGTGATGTGTGATATCACTCTCTTGTCACACTCGCACCGACCCGAACAACAATAAAACTCTTGATTCTAGAGGCAGGGGCTATATTTATTCTTACAGCCCATTCAGTGACAAAGCAAACATTAAACAAATAAACTAGCGAACATAACACCAAACCAAACAAACAAAACAAAACAAAACACCCAACAGTGCCCGATGCTAATCTGAAGAAGCAAA
Organism: Oreohelix idahoensis; assembly: GCA_024509875.1. NCBI lineage: Eukaryota > Metazoa > Mollusca > Gastropoda > Stylommatophora > Oreohelicidae > Oreohelix > Oreohelix idahoensis. Next base: position 924,371 of record JAMPIV010000388.1, read on the forward strand.
CAAAGCACAGAATAGTTAAAATCATAATATAATACTGAATGAGAAACACCACGCTCTCACCTGTCAAACTGTCCTACGCCGCCACCTGACACACTCAACTATCACACACACACACACACACACTCATGTGTGTCATCAAATGAGACTAGTAAGGTGTTGTGCGTGGGGCTGGCAATCTCACCATGTAACACAGGTTGCTACGGAAACCACTACTGCAAGAGCACACACTCAGCTATCACACACACACACTCATGCATGTCGTCCAATGAGACTAGTAAGGTGTTGTGCGTGGGGCTGGCAATCTCACCATGTAACACAGATTGCTACCGAAACACTACTGCCCTAGCATATGAATACCTAATATGGAGGCAAACCACACTGTTGGCCCCATGCTCCCTCAGGAGCGGAGAAGAGAAATATATACCTTGAAGTGAACCCACGTGCTCTCACAACCATTCCTCACATAACCATAATTAAATAATCATAAAATGGACATAAAATAATATTCTACTGTATGTACAACAAATACTCTCAGTAATGAGAATAAGCTACTACCTCGTAACTGATCTATCTCAATATTCGTTACTGCATTCTGAAGCATGTCGTATGTGACGACTGGTGCGGCTGGGAATCTCATCACATGAAACACATCGTTACCGAAACAACCACTGCAATAGCATAAAAATGCTTCTTGTCGGCTTGTGATAGACACCAGCCACATTGGTGTTTCCATGCTCCGCCGGGAGCAACCAGAGAAACACATGTCTCAACAAAGGAGTGGCCTCGCGCTCTCCAGAAATCTAAATACATATTCTCACCTCACAGTAACCCATTAAATATACAGTAGAATTATCAATAAACGTGAAATACACTCAATTACTTTTACATTAGAAAAATAAAATATAATTATTCTCGACTTAAACCAAACTGGAACTAAATACACAACGTGTCACATGGCGTAACATTATAGGTTTACCACGCGGGGCGTGTTATTCGCCGCTTTTTATACAGTCCTCGCCACGTGGCTACAATCTTGCTATTGTTAATCTTATCTACATTCCCGTGAAATAGCTTCATACTATATCTGCCTTTCTGATAACATTTCTGTCCAGTTTCATGTATAAAATACTCTCCTACTAAATTTGCCCGGTCTGATGGATGAAATACTTGATACTAAATTCTCACATCTGGATTTAGGCTTTGCGTGCCTAATAAAACCTATCAAACATTATTTTCACTCATCTATCATTCTTCAAGACTAAATCATAATGTCCTAAAAAGACATTTCCTTTGGAAACACATCTATCTATTTCACTAAACATTAAAACAGACTCGTGCTGAATATAATTCTAGAATTATATAAAATTAATTCTAATTTAAATTAACTCACGTGCTCAATGCATTTAGAGTTTGGCTCTGTCGTCTGTTCTCTCTGGCGGCTGATACTAGGAAAGGTCCGCTGGTAGCTCGCTATCTCTTTTTATAGGCACTAGGCTAATCACTCACTTTACTGCGCTAGGCGTATTAATCTTGACTACTTAAATATCACACGCGATTATCGCTTAGGAATAGCGAAAACACAAATAAAACCTACAGCTATTTAATATAACACAATTCTACACCACAACTTAATTTAAATGCATTATTATGGCATTTTCATCAATCTTCTACTTCAGATTTTTCACAACCCAGGCTCGCGCCGTCACGTGATCTGACAGTCACGTGGGCCGACCGAAAATATATGGGCGACAAACATGCCTTGAACTGAAGTGGGGGTGGGGCCTCAGGGGTGTCTTCCCGGCCCATCACATATCTCCCTCCTGATTTTGTTGTCGTCCCGACAACATCACCACCTCTGGCGCTTCGATCGTAGCCTCTTAGATCGTTGGTGCTGCGTATGACTCTTTCTCTGCGGCGATGCTTTAGGCTGAGCTTCTGTCATCGGTACAACCCGGCTGGGGACTGTCTTGGTCGACATGTCCCTAGTTGTGCTTTGTCGGGCTGGCAGTTGCTGTGGTCTAGAAGATTCGCCTACTTGTGCCGCGTCGCTGCTGGCTTGTGACATCTGCTTGCCAGTGCATGTAGCTGTCGAATCTGTAGGGGGATCGCTCTTGACGTGTTCTGCACTCATTTTGTGTGGACGGTGGCTTACATTCCCCACAGTCTGCTTTTGATGAGTCTCCTCTGCTGAACCTTGATTTGCACTCCCTCCTATCTGCTTAGGACGGGTTTCCTCCCCTAGACGACGCGTAATTTTCTCGGCGCCCTTAGTGTGACAGTTGTCGTGGCCATCTCTTGGCTTGCGCCCTAAAGGCAACCTGGCTGTGGCAGTCCGTCTAGGGAAAGAGCTTCTTGAGGGACAGGCGGCTATCAAATGTTCAGTTGACTTGCATCCAAAGCATCTTTTCAGGAGCGGGCCTTGTGGGCACTTGGCTGCCATGTGGCCTGAGAACTCACCACAATTATAGCACCTTATCTTTCTGGGCTTCCTCTGTGCCATGGGTCGCTTTCTGCTGCCCTTACACTCTTGACCGCCAATGCCGCATACATAAATTGCTTCCATGCCCTGGACCGATGGTTTGCTTTCAAACTCTACTCTCTCATTTCTCGCCAGACTCCGGAATCCCTTTCTGAAGATCTTGGTCTGATGTACAAATACATCAATACCTCCATCATCTGGCGTGATGAATCCCCATCCCCTGCGGACACTGTACCACTTGCAAACTCCTTTTCGCCTTGTCGGTGCAGCTGCACTGGTCGGTACTGTCAGCTCACTGCTTTCGTTAACAACAGCTTGACTCTCACATACCAGAACATGCACCTCCTCGTCGTGCTTTGGCTGTTCCCGTGGACACACCTCCTTGTCTTGCGTTGGCTGTTCCCGCGGACACACCTCCTCGTTGTGCTTTGGCTGCTTCCGCGGCTGGCATGGTGCTCTCTTTCTCTGCACCTCCTCTTGTGCTGGCGAACTGGACTCTGACATCTGTGCTATCTGGGATTTTAGGAAGGATAACTCTGCTCTGAGTGCCTCCTCCTCCTTCTTAACTTCTGCACTTGCTATCTGGACCCGTGTCTCAGGCTTTTTACTTCCACCATAAACAGCATATTCCCAAGGGAAATTCCTGTTCACCTCACTGACTTGTGGTTGCTCGCTGTAGGCTTTTTTTTACAATTTCCAGTAACTTCTCAGGGCTGGCCTTGGCTCCACCTTGTATCCGTAACTCTCTAGATACCATTGGTGTAACGTTGTTCCATATCATGTCTAACTTGTCTTCTGCGCAAAAAGGCGCCACCTTCCACGCGGCTTCCACATCCTCCACAAACTCTTGCCAAGTGGGTCTCCCCTCTCCACTAAATAACCTTATCTCTGGCTCCTCCACGTACAGTACCTTCATATGCGCATTAGCCATCTTGCTGCAGGAATGCACTGCTGGGTGTTTACACTATTTGTTCGTTCGCTGTTTGCTCGGTGTCACTGTCTGCCTTATCCTGCCGACGACGCCAATTGTGGTAGGGTGGGCGAGATGATGATGATGATTATATTGTGATGTGTGATATCACTCTCTTGTCACACTCGCACCGACCCGAACAACAATAAAACTCTTGATTCTAGAGGCAGGGGCTATATTTATTCTTACAGCCCATTCAGTGACAAAGCAAACATTAAACAAATAAACTAGCGAACATAACACCAAACCAAACAAACAAAACAAAACAAAACACCCAACAGTGCCCGATGCTAATCTGAAGAAGCAAACAAAGCACAGAATAGTTAAAATCATAATATAATACTGAATGAGAAACACCACGCTCTCACCTGTCAAACTGTCCTACGCCGCCACCTGACACGCTCAACTATCACACACACACACACACACACTCATGTGTGTCATCAAATGAGACTAGTAAGGTGTTGTGCGTGGGGCTGGCAATCTCACCATGTAACACAGGTTGCTACGGAAACCACTACTGCAAGAGCACACACTCAGCTATCACACACACACACTCATGCATGTCGTCCAATGAGACTAGTAAGGTGTTGTGCGTGGGGCTGGCAATCTCACCATGTAACACAGATTGCTACCGAAACACTACTGCCCTAGCATATGAATACCTAATATGGAGGCAAACCACACTGTTGGCCCCATGCTCCCTCAGGAGCGGAGAAGAGAAATATATACCTTGAAGTGAACCCACGTGCTCTCACAACCATTCCTCACATAACCATAATTAAATAATCATAAAATGGACATAAAATAATATTCTACTGTATGTACAACAAATACTCTCAGTAATGAGAATAAGCTACTACCTCGTAACTGATCTATCTCAATATTCGTTACTGCATTCTGAAGCATGTCGTATGTGACGACTGGTGCGGCTGGGAATCTCATCACATGAAACACATCGTTACCGAAACAACCACTGCAATAGCATAAAAATGCTTCTTGTCGGCTTGTGATAGACACCAGCCACATTGGTGTTTCCATGCTCCGCCGGGAGCAACCAGAGAAACACATGTCTCAACAAAGGAGTGGCCTCGCGCTCTCCAGAAATCTAAATACATATTCTCACCTCACAGTAACCCATTAAATATACAGTAGAATTATCAATAAACGTGAAATACACTCAATTACTTTTACATTAGAAAAATAAAATATAATTATTCTCGACTTAAACCAAACTGGAACTAAATACACAACGTGTCACATGGCGTAACATTATAGGTTTACCACGCGGGGCGTGTTATTCGCCGCTTTTTATACAGTCCTCGCCACGTGGCTACAATCTTGCTATTGTTAATCTTATCTACATTCCCGTGAAATAGCTTCATACTATATCTGCCTTTCTGATAACATTTCTGTCCAGTTTCATGTATAAAATACTCTCCTACTAAATTTGCCCGGTCTGATGGATGAAATACTTGATACTAAATTCTCACATCTGGATTTAGGCTTTGCGTGCCTAATAAAACCTATCAAACATTATTTTCACTCATCTATCATTCTTCAAGACTAAATCATAATGTCCTAAAAAGACATTTCCTTTGGAAACACATCTATCTATTTCACTAAACATTAAAACAGACTCGTGCTGAATATAATTCTAGAATTATATAAAATTAATTCTAATTTAAATTAACTCACGTGCTCAATGCATTTAGAGTTTGGCTCTGTCGTCTGTTCTCTCTGGCGGCTGATACTAGGAAAGGTCCGCTGGTAGCTCGCTATCTCTTTTTATAGGCACTAGGCTAATCACTCACTTTACTGCGCTAGGCGTATTAATCTTGACTACTTAAATATCACACGCGATTATCGCTTAGGAATAGCGAAAACACAAATAAAACCTACAGCTATTTAATATAACACAATTCTACACCACAACTTAATTTAAATGCATTATTATGGCATTTTCATCAATCTTCTACTTCAGATTTTTCACAACCCAGGCTCGCGCCGTCACGTGATCTGACAGTCACGTGGGCCGACCGAAAATATATGGGCGACAAACATGCCTTGAACTGAAGTGGGGGTGGGGCCTCAGGGGTGTCTTCCCGGCCCATCACAACTGTAACAAATAAAATAAACAAAGAGGGACACCCCGAAACATGTGGGTCGTAAACACATTATGAAAATAGGCAAACGGTAAGCACTCGCAAGAAAGAAAGAAAGAAACAGAGAGAGTGACAGAAATTGAAAGAAAGAAAGAAAGAAAGAAAGAAAGAAAGAAAGAAAGAAAGAAAGAAAGAAAGAAAGAAAGAAAGAAAGAAAGAAAGAAAGAAAGAAAGAAAGAGAGAAAGAGAGAGACAGAGAAAGAGAAAGAGAGAGCGACAGAAACTGAAAGAAAGAAAGAGAGACAGAGAGAGACAGAGAAAGAGAGAGCGACAGAAATTGAAAGAAAGAAAGAAAGAAAGAAAGAAAGAAAGAGAGAGAGAGAGAGAGAGAGAGAGAGAGAGAGAGAGAGAGAGAGAGAGAGAGAGAGAGAGAGAGAGAGAGAGAGAGAGAGGCACAGAGAGAGCAGAAGAGATAGAAAGAAAGAAAGAGAGAGAGGCAGAGAGAGAGATAGCGGAAGAGATAGAAAGAAAGAAAGAAAGAAAGAAAGATAGAAAGAAAGAAAGAAAGAAAGAAAGAAAGAAAGAAAGAAAGAAAGAAAGAAAGAAAGAAAGAAAGAAAGAAAGAAAGAAAGAAAGAAAGAAAGAAAGACACACAGAGACAGAAACAGAAAGAGATAGAAAGGCAGAGAGAGACAGACAGAAAGATAGAAAGAAATACAAGTGAAAAGTATATGAAATAACAGGCACTCAGGGGATTCGATCCACGTTCCCCCGTGTGGCACCACCGCCTTGCTGTGGAGCCCAAAAAACATAATTTTACAGATGAGTGCTACGAATCTCAAGAATGGATAAGGAGACAAATAATGATATCTTGTCGAGGCCAGTCTGCACATTACAGATTTTTAACGCGACAAAGAAATAATGCTCATTTGATCTTAAATAACTGCTTTAAAAAATCATCACATTATACGCAACGATAAGGCTACCATATACAACCACATTGTCAGCTTAGTTCCAACAACGGCTTAATGAGCCGCAAATAACCGTCTCAAATGACCAACCTAACCCCAAAAAGTATCTCATCAATAATTACCGGTAATTATTTTTCGAAGAACCGATCTTCTATATTGAAAATGTACACCTGCCAAAACTGAAGGCAGCTTCTACCTTACACACAACGGTCTCGTGCAAGTGGGTTAGGGAATCAATAAAAGAGCTCATGAGTGGTGGCGTACATTTCATTCAATATGCAATGCAAATTTCTCTGTCTCTCTCTCTCTCCCTCTGTCTGTCTCTCTGTCTGTCTGTCTGTCTGTCTGTCTGTCTCTCTCTCTCTCTCTCTCTCTCTCTCTCTCTCTCTCTCTCTATCTTCTCTTTCGCTCACTCTCGCACTTTGTGAAGATCTATATAATTATATCTAAAAACAGTACCTCTAAGAAAGCGCTTCTTCTTCAACAAAGCCAAACTCAGTCAAAGCATGCTCCAAAGTACCGTGCAGCCAACTTTCAAATATAACTGTGACAGGCGCTAGGTGTGGTTGAGGCGAACTTATGTCGACGTGGCTACCTCACACCCGAGACCCATGCACCAAGGAAATTTAATTAAGGATCGTTTGACAGGGGTTGCAATTATTGGTTGTTTGCAACCCTCTCAACACACATACTTAGTAATTCAAGCAACATAAAGCTTTGTGTAGAACGACATTTAATTCTACCGAACACCCAGGCAGTGTTCGGGGACTCTGTGTCCAAGGCAACTTGACTTCAACTCTGGATCGGCGACTTCTCTCCTGGCGTATTGCAATCGAAATGACAGAGAAGATTGAAATTTTAAGCCTTGCGCGTTTAACATATCTCTGACTGGCTGTTGTTCTGTCAGCAGACATGACTAATGTTCCATTTTTAGATCATGACGAAGATGGTGCTGAGGAAAATTCCGCAGCACGAAGGAGAAAATGACGAAAATGGCGCTGTCACATAACGGAAGACGTAGTCAACGCTTCAACAAACTGCACGTTCTCAAGCCCAGGCTTGACTTTTAAAGACAAGCTTGGCTTACTTGCTGCTCATCTTTGCAACAATCTTCCAGATGGCATGAAATACATACCAAGCTCCTACTCATAATGTCGCAGACTTTTCGAATACTTCATCGATGCTCCCCTTAATCTGATCGTTTTAAATAAATCAATGTTCTAATACATAGTATGAAAGGTTTGGTGATTGCTGCTTTCTTTTCAACCAACTTTATTTCTTGGTTACAATTGGATACTGTAAATGTGAGTATGCTGTTATTGTTACTTTTATAATGTTGCATTCCTTTAAACTAATACTTAAAGTACCAGTGAGCATGAATTGATAGAGTATAAGAGATGACAGAACGGAAGGACATTATACTAGACGGGCCTTAGCGCCGACATGTCTGATGTACCCCTTTTATCGTTGTTACCAAATTCACACAATCGTTAAATACACTGTCCCTACATGATACTGCATAGAATAAAAGTTGATGGCCCGTTATCATTAATCATTAATTCTTCACATCGTTCATAAACTCTTTACCAAATTAATTTGTGTTCCATATGTTGCTGGAAAAGTGTCTCCCTTGCTCCATATCACTTACTCATTGTTGTTTTTTCCCACTATGTCATTATCTCACTAGTCTTTATACATTCCCCTTCTTTGTTTTCGGTTTGTGACTATGCCTGCAGAGGAGGGTCTTCCGTACGTTTTACTGTAATCCTCCTATCTGTGTAAACGTAAACATGTATTACCCATGTGGAAAACTTCACACAGTAATAATATCAGTATTTTTGTAACCCTGTTGCTTGGGGGGAAGAGGGGGGGGGGATATATATATATACTTATTACAGATACTTGTAAATTTATTTTTTTTTTATTAAGAAAAAAACTGTTATGCAAAGAGAACAAGTTATAAACTAGTATATACTTTTACAATCCTCTCTTGTTTCGGACATAAAACAATTTACCAATATATAAAGCAAGGCATCCTCCTACGTCGGCCATCGGACTGCATAACATTTAGCAACAAACCACTATGGTTGATTGCCTAACCAGTAACTAAACAGTGAACAGAAATCCGGCATCCGGCAACCTGCCGATCGCACCAAGTGGCAATGTTCTCTACGGCGCCACGTCAGATTGGGTGAAAAGAAGTTCTCACAGCAAGCATAAGAGAGAAGAAAACGTCGAAAAACAACAGGAAAATAAGCAGTTGTCACCTCAGGGGCGCATTCCTAGTCAGTTATGACTGAAGGGGCTATTACACTGACTAACAAAAAAAAACTTTTTTTTTCTTTCTCTAACATTTCTATGTTTTTCTGGTCAATTTTAATGCGCTGTTTTTAAATCTGCAAACCGTTTTTCTCTATCAGGTCGGGATCTCTAGAAATACGCAATTGAAGTTTTTTAACAACGCATACAGTATTACAACATCATTCGTACAAGAAGTATAACAGTTATGTAGGCTTGAATTTCTTTGCAGTCGACTTTCGTCGGTGAATGGCATGTGGTACATCGCGATGAAGCATCCAACAATAATCGGCAAGCATGGTCACACTCCACCGTCCTTGATAACGTGACTCCATTACGGCGATATCTTGATGGAATCGTTCTCCATGTTCATCGCTGACTTCGCCAAGGTTGTCAGGGAAAAAGTCAAGATGCGAATCGAGCAAATGGATTTTGAGGGACATGTTACAGCCCATAATTCTGTATGCATCTATGCACTGCTTAACAATATGCAACATAGTCGACAGATTTGTGATTTCCCAGAAAGTTATCGACGATTGATTTTAATGCCATCCATGCGCGAAGTTCACTACCATGTAACAAGTTCTCGAATTGTTTGTCTGCAATAACTTTCCTAATCTGAGGTCCTACAAAGATACCTTCCTTTATCTTTGCATCGCTAACTTGCGGAAACTTTTCTCGAAGATAAGTGAAAGCTTTGCTCGTTTTATCTAACGCTTTTACAAAATTCTTCATGAGCCCCAACTTTATATGTAAGGTAGTAAAGGAACCCGTTACACGCCCATTTAGGCATATTGGGAATATGGTGTTAGGCCCATATTATCTTGACCGTCGGCACACGAGGGGTGATGTGGTCGGCATCACGCCGGCCGCCTTAACCTTCCCAGAGTAGCTCTGGTACCCATTTGGGGCTGGGTCGACCCAGGAGCCGTTTGTGGCCTAAAAATTTTTCCGCCTCATCTGGGGATCGAACCATAGACCACTGCGCTAGGAAGCCAGTGCACTAACCACTCTGCTACCGCGGCTTCCTTTATATGTAACAGTGGTAAAGTGAAGCTATCTTTGTTAACTAATGGCTCGTGTATTACATTTTATGCCCGAGCTGCATACGATCCCGGATAGGCCACACCTTTCTTGCATAATGTTCCTGTCTGTTGCGGCTGTCCCATTCACATCGGAAGCAACAAAATTTAGTATACCCAGTCTGCATGCCCGTGAGAATTGCAATGACCTTTAGGTCTCCACAAATCCGCCATTGGTAGTCATTGTACTTTATTTTTTCCAAACGTATAGCCATTTTGTCATAAGTTCCTTTCATATGAACAGAGTAGGCGATTGGAATTGATGAAAATAAATTTCTGTTATGCAATAACACGGCTTTTAGACTAGTCTTGGAAGAATCGATGAAAAATCGCCATTCGTTGACTATGTGCTCATGACCGTTTACATTTTTGCAATAGCAAATGTCATCATCCATCTCAAAGTATTGAACAAGTTCTCTGTGTCTATGACGAAATTTAGATATCGGAGTATTGGGCGCTAAAAGATTCCATTCTTTGAGTCGCGAACCGAGTAATTCCGCTTGTCCTTTGGTAAGAGCGAGATCACGTATTAGATCTGAAAGTTCTGAATGGTTAATTAAGTAAACACCATCATTCACCGGTATGTAATCTGAGTCAGAATTAGTTTCTAAAGCAGGTAAACTATCACTTTCTGATGGTTCATTCACGTCCAACAGATATTGTTCTGGTGGTACTTGGATCGGACACGTGATTGGATCATGAGGCACTGGTTTCGAAACCAATTCAATATTTGAATAAACCACAGACTTTCTAGTTTTAAAAGTAAAAACATGGTTATTTGTCAAGCAGAAGTAACAATCAGTAGTGTAATTTGTATGTTCACGCCATATTACTGGCACTCCAAAAGGCATCGACTTATGCTTCGGCGATTTTTGTAACCAACCTGCCAATGTATCGAACAAACTGCATTTGGCTTTCAAGATTTATTTGCATCATCAACTTTCAAATCGAAATAAAGTTCATATGCTTTCTTTAGTAATGGTGTAAAGTTTTTCTGGTCAACACGATCGGTAAAATATCCGCACACGTAACAGAACAGATCAGCCGAATTTCTACAACTTCTAGAAGCCATATTTTGCTCAGAATTATTTCAAAATACAGTAACTATTAGAAAAATCGCGTAACATATGTCATGCATCTTTTAGCAGTATAAAAAGTAGAATTATGTTGCTTTTTATTAATTTTTAATAAGTTATATAGTAAAAATGAAACGGAGCAAATAACGGTTTCCCAAAAATATATTTATTCACAAATATCTTAAGAACCCGACGTGATAGAGATAAACGGATTTCAGATTTGAAATCAGCGCAAGAAACTGACCTAAGAACACTTATTCTTATATAAGAAAGAAAAATGTTGTTTGTCAGTGTTATTATTATTATAACTAAACATTATTTGTTACAGTCCAATAGACAATATATAATGACAAACTGCTTTCAATATTTTATAGTATTCTTTCAGATTCAGGAAGTCACAGAAATGCGGTGCAAGCAAGGGTGGCCCAACATGGCTCACAAACATAGTCAAGATGACCGAAGACCGGTGGGGCTGGCCGATCAGCAGCACACTTGCAAGATCGACATAAAAACACTATTTATTTACAGGAAAACATCATACCGGATGTAACTGCCAAGAATGAGATCACAAGTGGAACTACAAACTGGTACAATAAGCTCAACAATAACACTAAACAAAGTGGGGGGAAAACACCATCAGACAGAAATATACAAAACACCATTCCGGGTATAACTGCCATGAATGAAAACACAAGTGAACTACAAACTGGCACAAAAAGCTCAACAATAACATTAAACAAAGTGGGGAAAAAACACCACCAGATGGAATAATACAAAACCCAATACCGGATATAACTGCCATGAATGAGAACACAAGTGGGACTACAAACTGGCACAATAAGCTCAACAATAACACTAAACAAAGTGGGGGGAAAACACCATAAACAGCATGTACTATCTGGGAATAATCCAGACCAGCGGTTTCCAACCTGTGGTCCGCGGACCACTTATGCTGCGCGGCGTATTATCAGGTGGTCCGAGGCTGAGTTATTGATTTGGTATTAAGTGCTTTGATTTTGCTCTGATCCTCCCTACGTTTTTGGTGATCGTATATTATATGCGATATTTTTTATTACCAACTTGTGTTATTGAATACTGGCCTACTCATCTATGGAATAAAAACAGTTGGGTGTTTATGGCATTGCGATATTACACGTAAGCTGGTGGTCCGCAACTTATCTGTAGTTTGAAAAGTAGTCTTTAGATGTAGTTGAATGGGGGAAAAAAACCAAAAAAACACACACAAATAGTAATCTTTAGATGTAAAAAGGTTGGGAACCAGTGATCTTAGACTATGTAAATAGTTCTTCCGGTAGAGCATAAAGTGTATATGGTTGATGATTGAAAGGGATGTGCTGCGTGAAAACTACGCGATCACTAAACGAAACAACATACAAAAAAACCCACACAAAAACAAAGTAAACAGAATGGAGGAAAAAAACTATTTACATTTATATTTTTGTAATGGCCACTTAGGCGCCCCTTGGACCTGTACAGTCTCGGGGCGGTCCACTAGTTAGGTAACACTATTATAGATTATTTGATTTCGCAAGTTTCCAATTTTCTGCTGTCCAATTACAATCTTGCATTGGAAATTACATTTCTACGAATAAATAAACTGTATTTATTTTTCTTTTCTTGTTAATACCATTCCTACGTGTTCGTGGCTGTTTTTTGCTCCGTTGGCAGATACTTTGGCATTATATGACTGTGTGCGTATAAACGCTTTCTGTACTTGTGCGTTATCACTTTCACAAAAAGGAACAGATTAAGAAACAGATGAGAGAGAGAGAGAGAGAGAGAGAGAGAGAGAGAGAGAGAGGGGGGGGGAGGGAGGGAGGGAGGGAGAGAGAGAGAGAGAGAGAGAGAGAGAGAGAGAGAGAGAGAGAGAGACATAATGCGATAAACAGGCAATGTGAAAGAACGGAGAATGAACTACCGCGAAATGGAATTAACTACGACACGCAAACACTGATTCTCCGTGTGACAGTAAGATTGACAGCCTCCAAAACGGAGAAAATCATACAAAGAATAGATTTTGTGATTATGTATGACTGATATTTACTTAGGGAATAGCTGGCCACGGTAACTGCGCGCTATGAGGGTTAATGCGCAGTCCGAGGGAGAACAAACATTTGGGACTCTTGAGAGATGAGCTGGGGTACGGGAAAGTCACTGACCCACTCATGGAGGTAAACGCATAGAACAAAGCGTTATAATATAACAGTGGTATACACAAAATCTTGATCATCATCATTTTCCTTCGCACTTATTACGAAGCATGGGGGGCACCACTACAGCTGGTCCCGCAGGAAGCCAGCACAAAACAGTAACAAGCTCTTGGATGGATTTGTACAAATATATATATATATATAATAGGACAAGGACAAAAGACAAAGAAAATAGCCACAAGGCCTTCGTCGGGGAAAATGAAAGAAAGTGAAGATTAAGTAGGACACATAAGAATTTAAATAAAAATAAATATAAAAACTCGGTTTTTTTTTCCCTGAAGGTGACTAAGAACTAGCACGGCCGCCTAAGGGAGAGCGCGCCACAAGAAAATGAAATGGCTGCCACTTCCGGGTGTTAACAGTAGATGCTTTAAGAAGCTTAGTAACTAAACTGAACAAGAAACTACCCAAATGTAATAACTATGAGTACTGGAGATAGAAGAGGACAGAATGAGTTGGAAATAAATACACAAAACATAAGAAATTAAAAAAATAAGTAACTGAAAAATGTGGGGGGGGTTTGATGGAGAAATAGAACAGGAGTGGAAAGGTTACAAGCTCTTGCAGCGGTGGCTTCTGTGGAAATTGGATTTACATGATGAGGTTGCTAGTCCCATGCAAAACCTCATTGTAGTCGCTTTGTACGACATGCCTGAAGGTACAACAGTCCTATTCTTCCTATGTCTCGTTGAGAGACCCCTGGTAACACAACACGGGGCACACAATCGCGTAAAACAAATTGCCGCAGAAACCACCATTACAATAACAAATAGGATGCTCGGTGCGGGCTGCCTGTGAGGGGGGGGGGGGAACAGCTGTTGTGATAGCTCCACGCTTTGTGAGAGGACCTCTTGTTATTACTTTCTCCTGCTGCTGGGTAATATCTAAACAGTTGGCATTCACACTCTTCAACATATACTGAGGGAGACTGAGCACTTATGGGTTTGCCCAGAGTGCAATGATATCGATTCTGTCCGACAATAACAACGAGTAATAAATAGCACTAATGCATTCTCAGTACCTTTCTCTCGTTGTGTAGATGTTTCCTTGCTGACGGCTTTTCGCCCACCCAACGTTCACTTTGTTATTATGCAAGCGGACATGGCTAAGCCAGCGGACTCTGCGCTCTCTAAGCAGTGTATAGATGTTTTGAAGGCCAAAATGTAAAAGTAATAACAAAGACAGGTAAAGGTAGTCCCATAGCACATACTGCCGTAGGGGAGTGAAGTGTTAGAGACTTCTCTATACTAGGTCCAGCATCGAGAGGAGGGGTGACCTGTTCCCTTCCTCGCTGCCTTTCCTTCCCTAACTCAATAGCAAAGTCAGGTACCCATTAACAGCTAGGTAGACTGGATAGTGATGGTACCGTGAATCGAACCTGGTACCTTAGCCGCGAGAGACGAGCGTTCTAACCGGACGCTCGTAATAGTAATACCAAAGAAATAAATATCGAAGAGATGTCACACTAGCTTATCACATGATAAAAGTATATCACGTGAATAACCGTAGTTTTATAAATCGGACACTTGGTCTACTGTCTGATTGAAAAGTCACGTGCTATTTTTTAAATGTTTACATCCACACGTGTATCCATCGGATATAAATGAAACAATTGTCAAAACAAAAAGCAATAACTGTCATTTCACAAATAAGTTGGGTTTTTTTTTCCAGAAACAAAATAAAATCTAAATTAATATTAGACAAACATAAAGGTACAGTGCACGAACTTCGTAGCACCGGCGAGAATCCCAAAGTGTGTATATAGAAATCACACATTTGTCGTAGATTTCCGATAGGAGAATTAAGACTAGGTTTGGTCCCTTCTGAATAGGTTTGAATAGGTGATAGACTCAGTGAGAGTTAGTGAAAGGTAATAGAATTTCCACACACGTGAGATGATAGATTTTGATATAGTGGCTGTCTCTGAAAGCGAAAAGAATTCTTCTCTCTCTCACCTATCTTCTACAACAGTTGTTACAGCGTCAGACAGACTACACCAATATACATATTACGTATATTTCTATCACTCACAGGCACGCACATACACGTGACGACAGGTAAACACACAGACGTGGGAAAACTATAACAATGATATATATATTATCTAGAACGAGCTGACCAAACACGATTATTAAGTTCAAGAGCGATTTTAATATCAGGAAAAATCGGCTCACAACATCAAAGAAAGTACATCAAGGAAAATACATATACACATAGTCACAAAACTTCAAGGAAATGTTGCAAGGATGATAGCCCCGTTATGGTGTTAACTCTAGGTTTAGCCCGGCCCCGTTAAGAGAACAGATGATGGCGCCCGAGTCCAGATACATAGGGTTTGAGTCTAAGAGTTTTTCTTTGTTTTATCTCGTAATTATATGCACAGAGTTTGAAAAAAAAATCTGATTTAACCTAAGACAAAAACACAAGAACTCTAGCCTTAGCAACAAATTATGCAGATTGGAAAAAAAAATTAGGACAGCAACAGGGTGTCAAAGATATAATAGTGAAAATATCACTCAGACCAGCGTACACTCATTCATTCCGCCATGGCTTCTCATTCAGGTACTCACGACTTTGCTCGCTGCCTCTTGGAACACACTGATTTTAGATCTTTACACAGACTCAAAAAAAATGCAGTCTTCTGCCAAGAAGTCCCCAGTTCCAAAAGACGTATTTAACTCGGAGTCTCCGGGAACGACTACTTGGGTGTGCAAATTTGTTCAAATGTCTGATTAAGTCACCTAACAATTATTCCAGGCGCGGGAGTTAGCAGAGCACAGTGTCAATAGCGTAGGTTTCTAGAAATGATGAATGTCAGGTCGGTGCCTTCCCTCAGTATAGGATTCACTTTAGTCACACCACAGATTTGTCCACAAAAAAATATATCTATATAGATAGTCGGGAAATGTTAGTTAATACTTGAAGTATTTCGCGCCACCAGGCAGAAAGATTACGTAGAGTTTTCTAGAAGAAAATTAAGATCTGGCTCCAAGGTCCAGTATTTATCATTACAGTCTTTGAGACCCCGTTAGTGGGATATTTAGTATTTCTGTCTAACTCTGTTTGCCTAGGCACTGTCAGATCAGGGTTACTTGCGAAACCCACGTGGTTCAAAATAAAGACTGTCTATTTCTTCACAAGTATGGAAACTACTACTAGGTGCTGGTAAAGTTAGGGTCACCCCAAAACTTTCACTGTGTGGAAGAAAAATAACACATATAATATAATAAACAGAATCTGAACTGGTTATAACTTACATTTAAACTTGCAAGCAGAGAGCTTTGCTTATCATTTAAACTTCCCGTGACGTAAGTTATATTTAAAAATCAGCAATCCTAATGAATTAGGAACACGTGCGTATTCCGTCACCATTCATGAGGCTCGATTCTAGAGTTTATACGTTAGTTTAGAAAAATACACTCGACTGAGTATTAGCAGTTAAATTAAATTCATAAATAGCTACAATTGCCGTTATAAGCTAGAAATTAAATTTTATTCTGCTTTCCACTGAATGCTTCCCTAGAAAATATAATAGCCTACCACTTTATTTCTCTTCTGCGCTAAAGAAATAGATTAAAATGAATTAAGCGATTAAACACTTTAACACTCACAAAATCTATATATCTATCATATTAATTACCTCAACCACAGAATTACAGGTAGTCGCACAACTTAAGAATAAAATGCTGAAAATATTTCTGGAAGTCTAGAAGTTCGACAAATTGCCGAAACAAACTGAGATCTTCGCTAACAGCTATTCTGTTTACGAGCAACCTATCTCTGTGAGTCTATGAGCGAGAATGAAATTAAAGTTTCAAACTTGGCCAATATCTTAAAATCAGACAAAGGGCCCAAACTTATTTCGCCAAGCGAAATTATCTCCCCTACTCCCAACATTTACGTCCGCTTAACGCGTGTCTTAACTGTCACCTACTGACCACGATGTACGCGTGTCAGTTTCAAATCCCAGACAGCCTGACTCCAATGCAGGGCAGTTTTTACACTACAGCTGACCATGGCCCAAGTGAGCGCCGTGTCATTTTGGGATTTTCCAGACAAATGTCTGGATACTGACCGGTGCAGATGTAAAGTATCACACCTCACCGGGACTAATGCCGAGAAGAAGCTCGCGCGCTCGGTGAGAATGTAGACGATTTGCTACGTCCTATGTTCAGCGAACCGACTTATCACGCCTTCTGACGCCCTGCAGCCCTGACATCTACGTAATATCGTCCTAGCGCGATTCTCAGTTTATGAGAAGGGAAAACAGGTAAAGTTTGCGAATTATATGAAAATAATATTCGCAAAACGAATGGGTGAAAAAAATACAGGAAAAAATGAAATACAGAGATAATAAAAGAGAGAATTTTCGGGTGAAAGAATAGGAAGAAGTTGTAGGAAATTAAATGAATATAAACCCTACGTGACAGAGCCTCCCCCCTTTAAGATATGGAAGCACTCCATGTCTACGTTATGGAGTTTAATTTCCTATAACCGTAGCTTCGGGGTGTCTGTCCTCTTCCCTCTCATATTCCCCCTCCATCTCTGTCCAATTCCTACTCAAGTCCACTCCTCAAAGTTTCCTTCCCCTGGAATGTCTCATATGCGCGCTTGAAAGAGCGTCGCCGCTTCTGACATTTTTGAAAGATTTCCTGTGATAGCGGTGGAATATCCCTGCCACTATCGTCATCTTCGTCATTTTTGGCGATCGTCAGGAGATGGTCGGAGGTTGGCACTGGTTTTTCCAAGTATCTCTTTAAGAGATTTAAATGGAAAACCTTCTCCTTTCCTTCAATAGAGATCTGGTAGTTAGCCTTAGAAATCTTTTTCAGGACGGTAAACGGCCCTTGCCATCCGATCTTCAGTTGGTTGTTCTCGGTAGGGAGCAACACCAAAACTTTCTCTCCTGCTTCCAGTTCTCTCTTCCGCGACTTTCCTGTATCGGTTAGCGTGCTTGGTGCGTGCTCGCTTAAAGTTAGTCGTTGCTAGGTCCCAGCCTAGTTTCAACCGTTCCTTTAAAACCGACACATATTTACTGGCTGAGACAACTGTCTCATCAGCCTTCTCGTCTGTCAGAGACTGAAGTAAGGCTTCAAGCGGGCCCTTAATGGGTCTGCCGAATAAGAGTGTAGCTGGCGGAAATCCTGTGGAAGTATGAGGAGATTCTCTGTAGCCAAATAATGCTGCAGGAATACAGAGATCCCAATCTTCAGGTTTCACTTGTGCCAGCTTACTTAGCATCATGGTGAGGTTTCCATTAGCACGTTCCACGAGCCAGTTCCGGCCGGAGTATATGGCTTAGTGTGGATGTGCTGGGTCCTCAAGATCTTAACGATCTCATCCATCAACAGGTTTCGGTATGGAGATCCATTATCCGTCAACACTTGCTGAGGGAATCCCAACCGAGTGAAAATCTGCACGAGGGCTTCTGCGACATGCTTGGCATCTGCGCATGTTAGCGGTATAGCTTCTGCCCATAAAGTGCATGTATCGACTAAGGTCAGGATGAACCTGTTCCTTCTTTTAGTCCTGTCGAAAGGCCCTAAAATGTCGATCACAACCCGTTCGAATGGTGTTCCCATTATTGGCATTTCACCCATGTGGACTGGGGGTGTCCGTTGCTTGGGTGGTACCCGTTGGCACTGGGCACAGGATTTGACGTACCTGATAATATCAGTGTTTACTCCTGGCCACCAATAATGAGTGGTTATACGTTGGTTTGTGGCGTTCTGTCCCATATGTCCGCTAAAGGGAAGAGAGTGCCCCATTTCTAGGATTTGGCTTCTGTACTGTTTCGGTACTAGGAGCTGGTTGTAACCTTGGTCAGGCTTGCCCGTTCTCCGATAAAGTACGCCATCCTTAGAAAAAATGTCCCCGTGCTGTGTTGGTTCCTTCGCCATGGGCAGTTTCCTAAAGCAGGGTGCCAAAGTCGGGTCCTTGTATTGCGCTTCTTTAAGTTCCATAGGTAACAAATTTGGCGCAGGCTCCCGTTCCTTCTTGGTTTGCCCTCTTGTAGTTACAGCTGCCACAATCGGCTCTTCCGGTTTCCCAATACACACGTATCTCCCGCCAAGTATGACTGGGTAGATGGGATCATCCATAACAGCCGCTTTGATCACACCTCTGACAAAGTCAGAGTGTATCTCCACCAATGCGATGGGAAGCGCTGTAGGTGCCTCACTCTTACGAACTCCACAAAGTTGGACGGTCTCTGCTGTCTCTTGACCGGGTTTGACCAGGTTTCTGGCAACAATGCAATCGTAAGAAAGCCCCGTGTCAAATAAGCAAGAAGTTTGAGAACCGTTCAAAGTAACAGTACCTCGCGTTGAGGGTCTATCCCCAACAGGTTTGGAATCACTGTCAACAATTCCGCCTTGCGAGACTGTCAATAAGCATCCGATGCGTTTCGGCTCGGTGTGCTCGCTCTGATCATATGTCCCGTGCTCAGGGGTTCTCCCTTTGCCACCTTGTCCTTTCTGGCTACGCTGCCATGTAGGGCGGTCGGGTTGATCAGACTGTTTGGGGTGGTTGGGGTACTTGTTCTTGTAGAACTTGGATTTTTCAGGAGGGGGGTTTTGAGGTCCAGTTTCTCTGTGGTTATTTTGGTTAGAAGCCTGAGAAGATTGTTCTAGGTTATGTTTTCGAAAATGCTCCTCTGTCGGTTTCCGCTTTGTGGCCGGTAGTTCAGCCAGCGCATTGTGATAACGCTCAGACTTTTCCAAAATGTCTTCAAGTTTTTCTGCCCCCTGCTCAGCGAGAAATCTCCGGGTATCAGCAGACAAAGTGTTCTTTATTTGTTCAGTTAGAACAAGTTCCTCAAGACCTTCATAGGTAGAGGGGAGCTGCGAAAGCTCAAGGCACTTTGTTAGATATCCCTTAAGACGAGATGAGAACTGGTGAAAAGTTTCAGAATTCTCTTTCCGGCTGTTGCGAAACAGTTGCAAAAACTTGCGAGCGTTCATTTCAAAGCGCTCCAGTAGCGCTTTCTTCAACACATCGTAGTCGTCTTGTTGGCTACTTTCCAGCTTAGAATAAACATCATAAGCAGAACCTTTTAGGGCCTGGGAAAGTTTCATATTCCAACGCGACCTCTCTAACCCGTACAGAGTTGCAATTTTCTCAAATTTTTCTAACCATGTGTCAATCTTCTCATTTGGACAAGGAAAAGATTCAAGAGTGAAAGACATAGCATTTAGTTGAAGAGATTGAGTGTTAGCAGGGTCAGTTAAGGAAGAATGAGGAGAAGACTCTCCATTGCTGGAGGTAGAGGCAGCGCCACGACTTTGGAACTCTAGGGTTTTAAGCGCCAACTCGTGCTGTCTCTGTTTCTCTCTTTCCTCATGCTGTCTCTCCTCTCTCTCCTTCTCATGCTGTCTCTCCTTCTCTTTTTCCCTCTCCCTGCGGATTTCCATTTCCTCGTCCATCCTCTTCTGCTGTAATAGCCGGTCTTCCGCTTCTTTCCTCTCCGCTGCTTCTTCTTTCCTCCTTAGTTCTTCTTCTTTCCTCTCCGCATCATATCTCTCAAGTTCGTTCCTGACAAAAGCTTTCGCTTCTTCTCCTTCCAGTCCCTCCTCTCTCGCTTCGTCCCTGAGGAGTTGTCTGAGCTTTGCCCTCTCGGCCATATTATGTCAGTGACTGAGACTAGTGGAGAACGAAAATAGGAAAAAGGATACACTGGTTCCTACCACTTACGAGAAAAAAAATTACCAAAAAATCAAAAGATGATATATTTAACCCTGGGATACCTCCTCCAAAAAAAAATCTAACTATCGCTGCTATTATCGGCAATAAAGCACTCAATGCAAAACACGACTACGCCAAATAAATGGTAGTTAAGATTAATCCCTGAAAAATAAGTAGTTACAGTGGAAAAGCAAAATAATTATTGCAAAAAAAAATTTCGGAGAAAAAAAAAATCCCCTTAATTTTAAAATCCACTATAAGTTCGCCCCTGAAGTCAGATCGGGTAAGGGAGGGAATTAATCTGGACAAAAAGTCCGAAACACACACTCCTTAACTTAGTTCAAACGCCGTTCTGCCTCAGTACCCAGTGAATGTTATACACTCACCACTTTACCAGCATTTAGTATTACAATCAGCAGTTAACATATATCCCGACAAAATCAACCTGTAACCAAAATGTATATTATTCAAAGATGCTGTGGAAAAAAAAACTTATTAGTTTGTGTGGTCAGCACGCCCGTAAACAGATCGTTAGTCTAGGGGGTAATTATTTAAAGATATAACAACTCACAGGACATCACACTCTTACTCTATATCAGAATACAGAATCTAAAATACAAAATCCAGATAGACGAGTCCCCGTTTGTCGTACTCGTCTTCCTATTCTAAGTTCAAAGACCGGAAACGAGCCCTCATTTGTCGTAGATTTCCGATAGGAGAATTAAGACTAGGTTTGGTCCCTTCTGAATAGGTTTGAATAGGTGATAGACTCAGTGAGAGTTAGTGAAAGGTAATAGAATTTCCACACACGTGAGATGATAGATTTTGATATAGTGGCTGTCTCTGAAAGCGAAAAGAATTCTTCTCTCTCTCACCTATCTTCTACAACAGTTGTTACAGTGTCAGACAGACTACACCAATATACATATTACGTATATTTCTATCACTCACAGGCACGCACATACACGTGACGACAGGTAAACACACAGACGTGGGAAAACTATAACAATGATATATATATTATCTAGAACGAGCTGACCAAACACGATTATCAAGTTCAAGAGCGATTTTAATATCAGGAAAAATCGGCTCACAACATCAAAGAAAGTACATCAAGGAAAATACATATACACATAGTCACAAAACTTCAAGGAAATGTTGCAAGGATGATAGCCCCGTTATGGTGTTAACTCTAGGTTTAGCCCGGCCCCGTTAAGAGAACAGATGATGGCGCCCGAGTCACAGATACATAGGGTTTGAGTCTAAGAGTTTTTCTTTGTTTTATCTCGTAATTATATGCACAGAGTTTGAAAAAAAAATCTGATTTAACCTAAGACAAAAAAACACAAGAACTCTAGCCTTAGCAACAAATTATGCAGATTGGGAAAAAAAAATTGGACAGCAACAGGGTGTCAAAGATATAGATAGTGAAAATATCACTCAAACCAGCGTACACTCATTCATTCCGCCATGGCTTCTCATTCATGTACTCACGACTTTGCTCGCTGCCTCTTGGAACACACTGATTTTAGATCTTCACACAGACTCAAAAAAAATGCAGTCTTCTGCCAAGAAGTCCCCAGTTCCAAAAGACGTATTTAACTCGGAGTCTCCGGGAACGACTACTTGGGTGTGCAAATTTGTTCAAATGTCTGATTAAGTCACCTAACAATTATTCCAGGCGCGGGAGTTATCAGAGCACAGTGTCAATAGCGTAGGTTTCTAGAAATGATGAATGTCAGGTCGGTGCCTTCCCTCAGTATAGGATTCACTTTAGTCACACCACAGATTTGTCCACAAAAAAATATATATAGATATAGTCGGGAAATGTTAGTTAATACTTGAAGTATTTCGCGCCACCAGGCAGAAAGATTACGTAGAGTTTTCTAGAAGAAAATTAAGATCTGGCTCCAAGGTCCAGTATTTATCATTACAGTCTTTGAGACCCCGTTAGTGGGATATTTAGTATTTCTGTCTAACTCTGTTTGCCTAGGCACTGTCAGATCAGGGTTACTTGCGAAACCCACGTGGTTCAAAATAAAGACTGTCTATTTCTTCACAAGTATGGAAACTACTACTAGGTGCTGGTAAAGTTAGGGTCACCCCAAAACTTTCACTGTGTGGAGGAAAAATAACACATATAATATAATAAACAGAATCTGAACTGGTTATAACTTACATTTAAACTTGCAAGCAGAGAGCTTTGCTTATCATTTAAACTTCCCGTGACGTAAGTTATATTTAAAAATCAGCAATCCTAATGAATTAGGAACACGTGCGTATTCCGTCACCATTCATGAGGCTCGATTCTAGAGTTTATACGTTAGTTTAGAAAAATACACTCGACTGAGTATTAGCAGTTAAATTAAATTCATAAATAGCTACAATTGCCGTTATAAGCTAGAAATTAAATTTTATTCTGCTTTCCACTGAATGCTTCCCTAGAAAATATAATAGCCTACCACTTTATTTCTCTTCTGCGCTAAAGAAATAGATTAAAATGAATTAAGCGATTAAACACTTTAACACTCACAAAATCTATATATCTATCATATTAATTACCTCAACCACAGAATTACAGGTAGTCGCACAACTTAAGAATAAAATGCTGAAAATATTTCTGGAAGTCTAGAAGTTCGACAAATTGCCGAAACAAACTGAGATCTTCGCTAACAGCTATTCTGTTTACGAGCAACCTATCTCTGTGAGTCTATGAGCGAGAATGAAATTAAAGTTTCAAACTTGGCCAATATCTTAAAATCAGACAAAGGGCCCACTTATTTCGCCAAGCGAAATTATCTCCCCTACTCCCAACATTTACGTCCGCTTAACGCGTGTCTTAACTGTCACCTACTGACCACGATGTACGCGTGTCAGTTTCAAATCCCAGACAGCCTGACTCCAATGCAGGGCAGTTTTTACACTACAGCTGACCATGGCCCAAGTGAGCGCCGTGTCATTTTGGGATTTTCCAGACAAATGTCTGGATACTGACCGGTGCAGATGTAAAGTATCACACCTCACCGGGACTAATGCCGAGAAGAAGCTCGCGCGCTCGGTGAGAATGTAGACGATTTGCTACGTCCTATGTTCAGCGAACCGACTTATCACGCCTTCTGACGCCCTGCAGCCCTGACATCTACGTAATATCGTCCTAGCGCGATTCTCAGTTTATGAGAAGGGAAAACAGGTAAAGTTTGCGAATTATATGAAAATAATATTCGCAAAACGAATGGGTGAAAAAAATACAGTAAAAAATGAAATACAGAGATAATAAAAGAGAGAATTTTCGGGTGAAAGAATAGGAAGAAGTTGTAGGAAATTAAATGAATATAAACCCTACGTGACAACATTCTATAAATATATTTGGTGGGTAGGTTTCTATTGTTTTAATTTTGCCAGGGCAGCGGCCTTAAGGCCTACTCTTTACGATTTCCAGCTGCCGTGGGATGTTTAAACGTGTGCAACTTGCACACGGGACCTCCTGCTTTTTTGCCCTTATCCGAGAAGACTAGGCATCCGATCTCACACCCCATGAGACCAGGGGAAGTATGACATAATTAGGACCACTGACTCTGAAAATAATATTTCCATAAATTATAATCCCTCAACTGGGATTCGAACCCGGTACCTCTTGCAAATGAGACGGATCTCTTAGCCACTCCGACCCACATCTCCGATCTGTTTCATGAAAACTGGTTTGATAGAAGTGAAGAAATAACAGTTTAAAAATTGGAAGTGACTTTTCAAATCATTCTGTATTTTGACTCTAGCTTGACTATCAGTTGTAATGTAGTAAGTTTATTCATATCTTGTTATTGTGCATAACGTCACGCTTAACTTTACCTTTATCTGCTTTATTGAATCGCTAAATATAATCAGTGTTGCCACCTTGAAATTAGAAGGAAAAAAACCAAGATGGTATCCTTAAGATACACCTAGGTTTTTAATTTTGGGCTACTTTTGGACGACTTGGGCTACTTTAGGCAGTTTTTTGGGCTACTTTGGGTTATTTTTTGGGCTTCTCTGGATTATTTTTGGGCTACTCTCTTATTTTTGGGATACTCTGTGTTATTTTTGGGCTACTTTTGGTTATTTTGGGGCTACTTTTTGTTATTTTTGGGCTACTTTGGGTGAAATACCAAAAACCGAAAATTGATCTAGGTGCCGTTCTTCAACTAATGAAGGAAATGACACCTAAGACGGATAAAAAAAATTTAGATCTAGGAGAATCAACTAAGGAATGGCAACGCTGAAAATGATGTTAATCTTTACATGTAAAATGCACACACACAAAGCCACGCCTTTGTACACTTTTCCACCCAATATTCATATAAACAGTCTTGAGCAAGCTGAGTCTGCTTCTCCCCCCCCCCTCCCCATGTTAACAGGGTGCTAACATTCCAACACAAGCTATTGTCCCCCCCCCCCCTTCCCATGTTAACAGGGTGCTAACATTCCAACACAAGCTATTCCCCCCCACCCCCGTAATAATGTCAGCAGTTAATCTATTCTCAATCGTGAGGTAAGCTGAGGCATCTAAGCACGTTTGATGTCCCCGCGGAAGAGAACAAATAAATAACACGCAGATAGCGATTCCAAAGCCGACGTTGTAGTATTTTTTATGGGTGGAGTTAAATATGCCTTTTTATTCACACCACTTCTCATCCCGAATATTAGTTGTCATCTGGCGTATAGCAAAGCCAGCCACGTTAATCCACTTATTCGTTGTTCACCCTCAGACGTCAACTTGAATATATTCAAAGAAAGCAGTGGTCAACTTGAGGCTATTGATATCTCCGTAGAGCTTTCTTTCCCCCCCCCCCCCCCCCCCGGAATGGTACTGGTGATGGATATATGTGCTTTCTCTGTTCCTCATATGTTGGGCCACCTTTGAAGCAGATGTTCAGCAGTCATTTTATCGGTGCCACAGTCACACTTATCGGTAATTCCTATCTTTAACTTGCTGAACATATTCAAGTTGACGTCTGAGAGTGTACGAAGAAGTAGTATCATTTTTATTTAATGTATATGTTTTTTTTTTCTTCTTCATGTTTTTCACTGAATTCTCGTTATTCTTCCCTTGTTTTAGTTCGCTAGTCCCTGACGAAGAGCATCCGATTGACACAGTGGTTAGAAATTTGCTCTGTCGCGGCACAGGTGCCGGGTTCGACTTACGATACCGACACGCTCCAGTCTACTCAGCTGTAGGTGAGTACCTGACTCTGCTCTTTGAATTAGGTCAGGAAAAGCAGCGAGGAAGGAAACTGGTCAACCCCCACCTCTCGATGCTGAAATTAGTATAGTGAAGACTAACACTTCACTCCCCTACGGCAGTATCTGCTATGGGGCTAGAAAGAAGTCCCCAGCGAAGAGCTTGCGGATGTAACTGTAGCAAAGTTGATTTTGCTGGGGAGGTTATGATGGTATCCTAAAAGAATGAAAAGGTGTCTGCTATAACCGTGTGAGGTCAAGCAAAAGTAGGCCTCTGACTCTATAAATGATGATGATGAATTATGTGCAGAGAACCTACAGCTACCTCCCTAGGTCTCACACGGTCAATCTTCTGGCTCTAGTGTATGGTGTACCTAGTGTCTAGGGGAGAAATGAATGATGGTACACAACAATCAAACACTTTAAGTTTCTATTAAAGAAGTTAAAAACTAGCAGTTAAGTTTTTCTTTAAAAAAAAGTATTTACAATTTATTTTGCCTGTCCATTCATAGCTTGTGGACAGGTCTTTGAAAACAAAGACAAGATAGTTTACAGAAAAAGAACAATTTAAAATGTGGGGACAATCTGCCCAATAACTAAAAGTTATTATGTATTTATACTGTTCTTCCTGTAGGAAATATTAAGCTAATTCACTGTATTTATATAACGGGAGAGTCACTGTATATGAGGGCTGTAGTTCATCCTACCCCCATAATATTCCTGTGTAATATTTTGAAACACAAGAGAATGTCAGAGATGCCCCAGAGGGTTTTACTCTTCACCTGAGAGTCCTTGTTGTAAGATAATACGATGGGTAGTTGCAGAAATTTCAAGTTCAACAATCGCCAAAGCTCCTACTGGATATTCAACAGCATATAAGTCTGGTTGGAGACTGGTTGGCGTTTATAAGCACTCAGCAGGTTTCCTGTCACCAGCCGGCAACAGGAACATAGACCCTCTACAACAAAAGGACACCCTGGCCTTTTATCTCTGATCATTTATTCTAACACTTAATTCCCTACATGGGTATGGGGTCAGCCTCGCGTGCCTTACAAATGCACTAGCCCCGAATCGTACAGGACTCCCACCTTGTTGTGACCACACCTCAAGTCCTTATAGTAGATACGCCACTACTTTTCCTCCATACAATAATGTGGAGTAACCACATTTCCTTTGTTATGATATTCTCTTCTTTTCTTTTTACTTATATTTGCTTCAGGCATGTTAACAGTGTTCATTGAACACAGAGGCTTGCTAAACTATTTTTAATACAATAATATGTCACATAATCATAACAACATACATCAGTTAGACACCGTTTACTGTGAGGACTCAACAACGTCTGCTTCCGACATGTCCTTCACTTTTTCCCCAATAGCAGTATCTAACTTTTGTAGTTGGACCAAACATAGTAAATTTCATAAAATATCCTTACCACAATCAAGAAATATATAAACAAATGACGCTGATTTTGTGAAGAAATGGCCTCAGCTTCCTCTGAATCGTACAGACTGTGACTTGATTCTTTATTTAAGTTTATAATTAACACAGCTGTTTTTCAGCGTATCTGTATAAAAATATTAGTTCAACTGGCAATGAATAATCAAAGCCTTTTGCTAATATCTACCAGCCTAGCCTATCGTAACGTTCTACTACTTGAATTCAAATGCAGTTTGAATGAAAAACCCAAAATAATTTTGAATAACTGGTGGTGGATTGGCCAGTCTGCTTTAGTCATGCCCAATACAAACAGATATTACGTTTAGGATTACATTTCTCCTACCGTTTCCCTTTCCCATTCATACTCTGTTCACCTCAAACTAATTTGAATGTACCTCCCTGCCTCTTTTTCCAGCTCGCGTCCCCTTAACGTTACCAAAAAAAACATGAGCAGGAACGCCAGTGTGTCTGGTCGTGTGTTTTTATATATTAGTTTTTCTTCAATAACTTCTCTATTATTGGGACTGTCATATTATTTAAAGTACATTCTTACTCAGCTAACTTTACGTCATACCACCATATAATTCTTATGGGGAACTTCATAATGGTTTAAAATTTCCAATTTTTGTCATCGTCCATAGTTTATTCTCGCATATTTTGCTACAGTAACGTAGGGCAAGTTTCCTTATCCTAGTAAGACGTTTGACCTATATGCGACTACCACTCCTCTTCTCGTTGACAACAATCATCCTATTCTCGTTGACAACAATCATCCTCTTCTCATTGACAACAATCATCCTCTTCTCACTGACAACAATCACAAGTGTAATCTGCATATACAAGAACACCCGCCTTCTTAGCAACAACGTCAAGATTCCATCCCATCTCAACAGTTGTATCCTCTTCTCCCAGACTACATATGTCATCATCGACACGCTTTCTAGACTTCAGGCAAAAGCATCAATATCAAACGTGTTATCGTTACGATGAAAGGTATAGACAATGTATCTACCAAAACAAAAATCTGTGTTATCGTTACCACGGTAGACTGTGTTTTCGTTTCATATGTGAACTGCTTTACCTGAGCGCAGGGCTTCTCAATCATTTTTGTGTCATGGAACCTATTTGATTGTCCAGTGAAGGCTACGGGTCCCTTCATAGAAAAATATTTTTGTGTCATGGAACCTATTTGATTGTCCAATGAAGGCTACGGGTCCCTTCTTAGAAAAATGTGCATAAAGGCATAATTAAATGTTTTACTTAAAAGTAACACATTTTATTGCATAGAAAACTCGTTATGCTTACATACAGTCACAACGAAATATTAAAAGCAATCTGCAAGAACAATATATTTCTTTAAATGCAAAAATCCATTGCATTTCCTCAATCAAAAATTTTTGGAAAAAAATAATGAATGGGTTTGAAAAAAAAATCGAAAAAAGGTGATTCGTCTTACGAGGACAAAAGACAAAGAAAACAGTCTACGTTACGACCACAAGGCCTTCGTCAGGAAAGGAAAGAAAGTGAAGGCTAGATGGGACACATAAGAACTTAAATAAATATAAAAATAAAACCTAGGTACTTCCCTGAAGGCAAGGCATCGAAATCCTATCACTATTAGCTGTCCGCTATTGGACAGCGTGGCTGAAAAGGAAGTGACTTCCGCCACCGGATGTACACAATACATACTAAGAAACTAAAAACTAAAAAACGAAAATGAACAATAAACTACACAAACGTAATAAAAGTGGGGACTGGAAATAGAAGAGGACAGAATGAGTGGGAGATAAATAAATATGAAATAAAAAATCAAGACAAATTAGAAACAGTGTATATTCATACATATTATGGAGGATGGCTTAAAACATAGAAGAATAGGATAAGAGTGGAAAGAGTCAAAATAGAGCAAGAGAGGAAAGGGTGACCTCAGACAAAGGTGTGTAAAATGTTGAGACCGGCTGGTTTTAGACACCCTATGCGGTGGATAAGACGGTTCTCAAGCTGTTCTTGGCTGGCAGTGTCAGAGGAGCAGGATCGGATCGCTGTGACCTGGATGTCGATGGGACCATGGTGGTCAGGACCTTTAAAGTGTATGGCAACTGGTGTGGATTTTTGCTGAGAGATGTCATTCAAGTGCTGGCTAAATCTGTCCCCAAGTCGTTTGCCTGTTTGGCCAATATAGGTTTTGCAGCAACGTTTACATATGATCGTATAAATGACATTGCGCGATTCACACGTGAAGCTACTAGTGATGGTGTACGTAGCCTTAGGAAAGGACACCTTCTGGATTGAGATGACATACTTACACGTGTTGCATCGTGTCCGACCACAGGGTAGTGTGCCAAAGTGAGTGGCATTCTCCTTTGGGAGACGGCTGTGAGCAAGAAGATCCTTCAAGTTCTTGTCGCGTCTATATGCCACCAAAGGTGCTTCACCGAATACTTCTTGGGTCACAGGCTCTGCTTGGAGGATAGGGAGGTGGCGGAAAAGGATCTGTTTGACAGCAGTACTTTGAGGGTAATGGGTCAAGATTAATTTGACTCTATCCGAAGTGGATTTATAGTGAGGTTTGAGGGCCTCCTGGCGAGAGATGGGGAGCACACGTTGGAGAGCAGAGGTGAGAACATGTTCCGGATAAAGTCTGCTACGGAAGAAATCCAACATCTCATTTGCTCGGAAGTGGAAGTCATCGTCGTCTTGGCACAAACGGCGGAGAAGTTGTGAAAAAGGAAGGGAGTCACGACAGGCCCGAGGATGTGAAGAGGTATACAGGAGGTAGCTGTGGGCATCTGTCGGCTTGTAGTATACTGAGGTATTAAGGCCGGAGGGCGTGATAGTAATAGTAATGTCAAGGAAGTTGACAGATACTGTGGAGACGAGGGAGGTGAACTTGATGGTGGGGTGAAAGTGGTTGACAAAGTCGATGAAGCGGTATAAATCAGTCTCAGGCAT
Source organism: Oreohelix idahoensis (assembly GCA_024509875.1). Lineage (NCBI taxonomy): Eukaryota > Metazoa > Mollusca > Gastropoda > Stylommatophora > Oreohelicidae > Oreohelix > Oreohelix idahoensis. The sequence continues at coordinate 954,872 of JAMPIV010000388.1, forward strand.
ATCTGTGAGACCTATGCCATCATCGATATATCTGCGGTAAAACCCGGGGAAAGGACCGGAGTATTGTTGCCATATCTGATGCTCCAAGTGGCCCATGAACAGGCAGGCATAGCTAGGACCCATCTTCGTTCCCATGGCAACACCACTAATTTGGTAAAAAAAACTGACCATTGAATTCAAAGGAATTCAGTTGAAGGACCAGTTCATCAAGACGGAGAAGAGTGTCAGTGGATATAGAAGGGCAAGTGCGCTGGTCAAGAAAAAAAACCGAAGAGCTCGGAGACCATCAGAGTGGGGAATAGAGGTATACAGAGAACAGACGTCTAACAAGAAAAGACGGTAGGAGCGGTCTGCTGGGAGTCGGATAGAGGAGAAAGTTGTAAGAGCATGATTGGTGTCTTTGACAAAGGAGGGAAGATTCTCAACGATAGGCTGGAAAATGCTATCGAGGAAGTCAGAAATGTGTTCAGTAGGACAGGAACAGGCTGAGACAATAGGTCTGCCAGGGTTGTCGATCTTATGAATTTTGGGAAGCATGTAGAATACAGACTTGCCCAAAGAGCTGTCATGAATCCTAAGATGAGATGCTTCGGGAGGAAGAGCATTACTAGTGATGAGCTGTTTAATAGTGTTGTGTACAATGCGATTGTTAGAGACAGTCACATCACTGGTCCTGGGCCTGTAAAAAGAGCCATTGGTCAACTGGTTTTTACCTTCACTTAGGTATAAGTCCTTCTGCCAGATGACAATGGCTCCTCCCTAGTCAGCTGGTTTGATGACAATATCGTCTCTACGGCGAAGAAGGGAGAGAGCACGGGACACTGCCGAAGTGAGATTGGAATAATGCAATCTACGAGGGCGGAGCTGCTGAATGTCATGGATGGTGTTCTTGATATACAGGTCCAGGGCATGAGAGGCCCCAGGTTTAGGTGTAAAGGGAGGTTTCGTAGAGTCAGAAAAGCGTGCGAAGATGTCGGATTCAGCCTGAGACTGCGGAGTGCTGTCTTCCTCTCTAAAATGGAACTTCAGCCTCATGCGACGGTGAAACCGATGAACATCCTGGAGGAGATTGTATTGGTCTAGGGTCGGACGAAGAGGAACAAATTTTAGGCCCTTACTAAGAACAAAGCGCTCTCCCTCAGAGAGGGGTAGATCTGGGGGGATGCAGACTACCTGATGACAACTAATATTCGGAATGAGAAGTGGTGTGAATAAAAAGGCATATTTAACTCCACCCATAAAAATACTACAACGTCGGCTTTGGCTGTTTATTTGTACAATTATTTTCGCGTTTGTAATCGCTATCTGCGTGTTATTTATTTGTTCTTTTCCACCCAATATTCATATAAACAGCCTTGAGCAAGCTGAGTCTGCTCCCCCCTCCCCATGTTAACAGGGTGCTATAGCACGTTTCACTAGCTTTGCCCTCAAACAAATGTAATTATCTGATTAACCGTCTAACGTATTAATGCCATTTTTTGCATACGATGTTATATTGGGTTAGACCCAACAAATATATACTTTATATCTGTGCATCTTGTCCAGTTCCCATAAACGGATGAAATCCTTTGATCTTTGTCGGCATACTAATTATTGTGTATCGAGAAAAGAAATTTTACCACTTCATGCACAGATTCTGTGAATTGATTAGGCATAGGCGTGTCTACTATTACAATAATGTGGCCATCACGTTTGCAATTGAATACGTGTTGAAGATGATTTCTTAAATGATCTGCATGCGAAATACTCGTGACATTGTTTGTCATTGACATTTAATGCGCTACCAAACTGGACCTTCCTTGATCTAATTATTTCAATGGGTATCATCTCTTTGCGGTTCATAAATATCATAATGGAACGTTGCTCCTCTAATGTGCTTGTAAATAACGGTAAGGTCATCTTTAAAGAAATTAAACTTCATCCGAATCATAATCAGATGTCTCTGAGAAATTGAAAATCAATCTCGGCTGAATGAAGGACAAACCATCATTCTTCCAATATTCCTCTTCCTCTTGTAACACATGGTTCTCACTTTTCTTCCAATAATCCCTGGCTATATTGGAGATGGCGGCTTTTATAAGTATTTCAACATCTTTTAATTTGAACGTTCTATTTTCTGTTGCTACCTGTTCCTTAATTTTAGCCCATACTAATTCTATTGGGTTTAAGTGAGAATGGTAAGGAGGTAATCTTAAACATCTGTGACCATGTTCATGGATTGCCTTGTCTATGTGAAATATCTTTGTATGCTGTGTCTTTTTTTTTACAATTCCAAGTAATTCAGGTTCATGGACATTTCGTTGAATGGAATGTTGTTTATGGTCAGCTAAATCTTTATTACATCTTTAATACTTGGTGAATTAGAAACTTTATCTTCTGGTGCCACAACGTTGTGATATGAGGCATTGTCCATTATCAAACACCACGGTCTATCCAAGGAAGGAAGTACATGATTCACAATCCAATCTTGAAATATCTTGCCATTCATCTCTGCATGGTAATCCCTATTATCTGTGGATTTTGAAACAAATATGAGTTCAGTATTATTTAGAAGCCCATGATGGCTGCTTCCTGGATGTGCAATTATTAGGCGCTGTCCTTTGCTGCTTGGTACTAGTCTCTTAGTTGTTCCATCAGATGATTGCAATTCTCGTTCATTACTGTGGTGCGCATTGATCCAAGTTTCATCTAAGTACACAAAATCATAACAATCTCTTCCAATTTCTCTGACCTCGCGTAAATATTTGCTTCTCATTGCAACTATATGAGGCTTCTCACAAATAAGGTTTCTACCACCAACATATTTTCTAAAAGTGAATCCCAAACTCATAATAGTCCTCCATAGCGTAGATTTGGAAATATCAATGTCATTATTCTTTCTTAACCAAATTTTCAATTTCCTTAAAGTCACTGCCTCATTATTGTGAAACATATTGCAAATTTCTTTGCGGATCAATTCTCTGTCAAAATTATCCACCACTCTTGGCCTAATTTTCGTGTGTAAAACACTGGAATTAGACATTTCAGATGTCGCTATCCAGCGGTGCAATGATCGTTTGCTTATCCCAAGGCGTGAATAGTCCTCTTTTGTGGGTTTGAAATAGAATGATATAGTTTTTCCTCGAGTAGCTTCATTGCAGAAATACTTAAAAATCCTATTTGTGATTTGCTGTAATGTCATAAAAATGTACTCGCAGACTCATTTTTCCTTCTTAACCACACAATAATTTTTGTAGACACACCTCTGATTGACAATGTGTGCGTTGCACCGGATATAAACTGTTTTATGTTCAAGAAGTGCGATTTCACGCAATTTCACTCAAAAATCATGCCAATTGCTTGATAAACCAAAAATGTGCAAATGAGGTCGTATAATTTACTGTAGACATTTCAATATGTGTGCGTGTGATGTGTGTTGGCAAGTAGGATTTTATATTATATCGCAAAGAAACGAAAATTGAAACCAATGGCCGCATTTTAATGAAAAATTTAATTCATAGGGTCTATACCATTTCAAATTCACACACAAAATTTCACTTATATGCGTTATATATTCGCTGAGATATAGCATTTTGAAGTTGGGCAAAGCTAGTGAAACGTGCTATAACATTCCAACACAAGCTATTGTTTCTCTTCTCTCCCCCGCCCCCCCCCCCCCCCGTAATAATGTCAGCAGTTAATCTATTCTCAATCGTGAGGTAAGCTGAGGCATCTAAGCACGTTTGATGTCCCCGCGGAAGTACTTTTTATTATTGTGTCGAATGTATCAAATATATTAAACTGTTGAGAATGCACGGACAGCGTCTCCATAGCGGAACGGACTGCCTTACGACATTATGAAGACTGCATATTACTGCCTTATAACTTGCAGTACTTACAATTTCAGCAAATCTTCTTGATGCCTTGGATAGAATACCAAGTATTCTGGATCCAGCGGCTTGGTAACCCTCATCTATTGATGCGTGCCGTCCATCAGTTGTTGTAATATATATACTATGCGGAACAATGTCCGTGGCCAAATACAAACATAGGGGTATGTCGACAGACACGTATCAACGTTAATTCCAATGTAAGCGAAACTCCTCTTCAACGTTCACAAGATACACTTTATTCATGTACAGTTACATAGCTCCATCAATTATATCTATAGTTTCACGCCCAATGGCAAAGGCGTAGATATTCATTCCTCTACAGAGATATTATACAAACTACTTGGCAAAGTCTGGGAGAGAGAGGAAATACCAGCATAATGGAAGGAAGGTTATCTGGTCAAGTTGCCTAAGAAGGGAAATTTACAATTTATAGAGGAATAATGTTATTATCAGTGCCAGGAAAAGTATTAAACAGAATCATCCTTGAGAGATTAAAAGAGTCCATAGACAAGCAACTGAGAGATGAACAAGCAGGTTTTCGACAAAACAGATCCTGTACAGACCAGATAGCCACATTGAGAATAATAGTTGAACAAAGTCTGGAATGGAATTCACCGCTATACATCGGATTCGTGGACTATGAAAAGGCATTTGACAGTGTAGACAGAGACTCACTTTGGAAACTGATGAGGTATTATGGAGTTCCCATGAAGATCATTAACTTAATAAGGAAGACCTATGAAGACATGACATGCAGAGTTCTTCATGAAGGACAACTTACAGAACCATTTAGGATTAGAACGGGAGTGAGACAGGGATGCCTCATGTCTCCATTTCTTTTCTTACTAGCAATAGATTGGGTTATGAAAACATCGACATCACACAACAGAAATTGAATCCAGTGGAATCTGACTAAACAGCTTGATGATCTGGATTTTGCAGATGACTTGGCTCTTCTGTCCCATAACCATAATCAGATGCAAGAGAAAATGAAAATTCTCGATGAGAGGTCACAACTAGTGGGCCTGAAAATACACAGGGAAAAGACAAAGATTATGAGAATAAATGCAAGAAATGATAAGAAGGTTGAACTTGACGAAACAAAACTAAAAAGATGTAGAGTCGAACACATATCTTGGCAGCAATATAGACAAAGTTGGAGGGACAGACTTACTTACTTAGTCGTTCCCCTTCTACCGTGAGGTGTAGAGGTTTGGAAGAGAGAGCGCCAGACTATCCTATCGGCTGTCTTCCTCCTGGCCTGGTTCCATTCTAGTCCTCGATCCTTCAAAGATTGTCTAATGTTGTCCTCCCAGCGGACTCTGGGTCGTCCTCGGGGTCTGGATCCTTGGCTCTTTGTTTCCCATGCTTGTCGTGGTATCTGATCTTCTCCCATTCTGCAGACATGGCCAAACCATCTTAATTGGGACTGTTCTACTTGGGTCTGCAGGGGGTAGGATTTAAGGCCTTGACGTATCGTCTGGTTGCGTACCATGTCTCTTCTTGTTACTTCAACCACCTTCCTCAGATACCTCATTTCTGAGGTTTGGATCTGGCTTTTATGGGTTGTAGTCATTGCCCATGACTCGCATCCGTATGTCAAGACTGGGACATAGGTGGAGCGGTATACAGCCATCTTCATTTTCTTACCAACCTCTCTCTTGCTGAGGAATCCTCGATTTATGGCCTGAAAAAGTCTCCCAGCTGCTGCTTTTCGAGTGGCCAACTCTTCTTTGATGCCTCCCTTTCGGTCTATAATAGCTCCGAGGTATTTAAAGTGGTCGACCTGCTCCAGGACCTGTTCTCTCAGCTTAATCTGATGTTTTCTTTCTTCTCGTGATATCACCATGGATTTTGTTTTAGAGCTGCTTATGACCATCCCTCTCTTCCAGCTCTTCCTTCCAGACTTGCAGGTTGGATTGGAGATGTGCCTCTGATTTAGCAATCAGGGCAACATCATCAGCAAATGCCAGCTCCGAAATATAGACCTGTCTCATCTTCCAGTACCCCACTGAATACTTTCTTGTTCTCTCCTTACATGCCTTGATGACATCGTCCATAAGGAGTATGAAGAGGTAAGGTGATAGGATATCACCTTGTCTTACACCAGTGGTGGTCCTGAACTCTTCCGACTTATGGGTTGCTGTCCTCACATAATTTCTGCAAGACTTGTAGAAGCTCTGTATAGCATGAATCAGAGGTGCTGGAATATTCTTCCTTGCCAAACAGTCCCAAAGTTTGCTCCAGGGGACCCTGTCAAACGCCTTTTCCAGATCTATGAAACAAAGATGCATCTCACTATTATACTCAAGGGCCTTTTCACTCAGCTGTCTGAGTGTGAAGATTAGGTCAATCCAATTGTGGCTCAGCTAGGCGTCGGAGTCTCTGCTCTAGGGATTCCTAGAGTAGAATTTTATTACCAGTGGACACTGTAGTAAGGGATATGCCACTATGGTTTCCTCCCACACTGTCGATTGTTTTTTCACCCCTTGCAAAAAGTGTGACAAATCGACAGTGTGGAACCATAGAGTGCATATCGCCTTTCTCAGGTGTCCCCCCTGTAAAATCTACTCTAAATCCTAGAGGGGCAGAGACCTCCCGACCGCATAGCTGAGGCCACAATTGGATGAGGTCCAGTGCGGATTCCGAGCCAAACCGAAGTTTACTCAAGTAACCTAATCTTCACACTCAGCGTCAGCTGAGTGGGAAAAAGTCCCTTGAGTATAATATAGTAGATGGCATCCTTGTGTTATCCATAGATCTGGAAAAGGCGTTTTGACAGGCGGTTCCCCTGGAGCAAACTTTGGACTGTTTGGCAAGTGAAGAATATTCCAGCACCCTGATTCATGATATAAGAGCTTCTACAAGTTCTTGCAGGAAATTATGTGAGGACAGCAAACCATAATACTGAAGATGTGTTCAGGACCACGCACTGTGTTGTAAAGACAGAGGTTATATCTATCACCTTACCCTTATACTCTTATGGACGATGTCATCAAAGCATGTAAAGAAAAACAAGAAAGTTAATTCAGTGGGTACTGGAATATGAGACAGGTCTATATTTCGGAGCTGGCATTTGT
>JAMPIV010000389.1:0-66864 GCA_024509875.1 Oreohelix idahoensis
CTGAATGTTATGTGCCGGAGCGTTTTTCTCGAATTCTAAAGATACCGGGTTCGATTTCCAGTAGATGGAATATCATTTATGGACAGTTTCTTTCAGAACCAGTGGTCCTAATGAAGTCAGACTCCCCCTGGTCTCCTGGGTAGTGAGGTCAGATGCTGTCACGAAGTGGCTTTAAGTTAGGAGTCTGTCTGAGTACAGAGACAAGACACTAATTATGAGAAAGTCTGAGAAGATAGATTTAGATGAGAATACAGTGAATATGGAAGGATGGGACTTATAGCTTCGAGGGTGAGAACCGAGATTGACGCTCCCTCGCCACTTGTGACTTATGTAATAGCTACTGTCTCCCCACCTCTGACTACCAGAAAGGAGATAAGGTTTCACTAAATTCCACAGACACACTATACAGACAAAGCATATAAGTACAGTATAGTTGAAGATAAACTGATCCAGGGTACATTTTATAGTTTATTAAACAACAAATCAAATCCACAGTAAACAAATTAAATAAAGTGCAAGTTCGCACAACCTGGAAAAAAAAAGAACAATTTAAATGAAAGACAAATATAAAAAAAAAAGAAAAGATTCCACACTCTCTTTCACACATTTTACACCTGCATGTTACACTAAAGATAACTACCTATACTTGGTGGGGGTCTCTAAGTAAGAGCCACCACTCCTGTCTACACTATATTTTACAAACTAACACACTGACGAGGTATAAACTAAATGTCTACACTGTCTAGCGCTCTAGGCGGTCCTACAAAATTGAATAATACTCTACAAGCACTGCTACACTAATTAACTTTCCAGCGCTCACTCAGAGGCTGTCCTCTAAGTATTTCTATTCTGAATCTACTGTTCCTCTCTAAACTAGATATGTTTTCTCTCTCTCCTTTCCTGAATACTGATAACGAGGGGCTTGTTAATAAGATAGCTAGGTAATTGCCAAATGATGTAGATGGTTTCACCACTGATGACACTTCTTCAACTTGCTGAGTTAACCCGGTTAGGGTTTAGGACCACTGCATTATTATGGCAGTTATATAAGCACAAGGCAACGCGCCTATTTGGTGTGCTTTAACAAGCTAAGAGCTCCTGATTTAAGAACCCATTCCCGCTGAGGTATTTGCCTCACTGCAAGAGAACTTCTTTCTTTCAGTGCTGCAGACGTACTGGGTGCCTGTGACGCGGTGATTCATCACGTTCGCGTCTATCTATCTGGAACCGCTTTAAACCAACCTTTTGACCTATTTTGATACCTGCACATAAATTAAATCTGAACTCATCCAATGACATCATAATTAAACCGATGACTCAGTGTTTACCAAGCCAATCGCGAATTCATTTTTGCTCACGCGCGAAAGAATACGTAATATTAGGTAATCCTCTGACCATTCTAGTTACCAGAATAAATTGTATAGGTTACTGCGCTGAACCTGGGTCGTGCTTCTCCCCCATCCCTACAGTTAAACAGGGTAGGTGCGGGTGTTCGGATTTTCTCCTAACGTCTGAAAATTAACCCAGACTAATAACTATGAACGCCTAATAATAATAAAAGAACGCAAATAATTACGTGGGAAAGAAGACTGGGGCGAGTTGAAAATAAAATTAACAGTAACAAATAAAAAAATTAGAAACCTACCCAACACAAAAATATTTATAGAATGTGCGATTCCTATATACATATTGGGATTCTCGCAGAGTTCATGCACTGTGCTGAGATTCTCTTTGTGTGATCTAAGGAGATCGGAGCACTGATGGAGTTGTGCATGTGCAATGAAGATAGTCCTTAAAACCAAACCAAACCAAACCTCCATGCAATCGAAGCTCCACTTACCTTTTGTATTTTTTAATGACATCATTGTCTGTTCCTTCAACTTTGTCAAACTGTTCAGTAGCTTTTCTCTTTGTCATTTTCTATCTTTTTCCTTCAATCTTTCCTGCTGTCACGATATATTCCATGTTTCCTCTTTTCATAACGTGCCTGAAGAGAGTCGATTGCTACCTTCTAAAGTGACTAATAAGCTTACTTTGTGCACTGGCCTCTCACAGAACTGATAAACAGTACTGGGGATAAGAAGTTGTGAAGAAACATGATCACCTATGCCACCTGGCATGGTACTTGAAGAAGAAGATGAAGAAATACAATGTTATTATTTTACGTCTTTTTGTTTTGTTTTTTTTTGGTCGATGAAGTACTGACTTAGACATAAAGTCTGCATAACTAATTTGAATCTTGAAAATCTATATAGAGCTTGCACTAAGAAATATGTTCTGCCTACCTGGTAATAATCTTCAAGCTCCTCTATTTTGCCACTGTTCGGTGTTTTTGTTATGGCCAAGTCCACATATTCCATCAGCAAGTCAACCATCTAACAAATTAGGGAAACCAGTTACATTATGGTGTAACAACTCATCTCAAAATGAAATAACTGAATTCATTTACAGAAACCCTTTATTTATTCCCTCCCCTCTCCTCTCCTTAAAGAGCATACATCCACGTCTGCAGCTCATCCTTTTTCAGGGATCTTGCACCATAACCATTCATGTGCTCTTGCAGCTGCATGTTCTGTAGCTATTTGTTTTATACGATGAGAGTGTCAGCTCCATGCACTATCTCATTTTGGTCACCTCTTATGACACACATGAGGGAGCAGCAATCCTGTTTTTCTTTGCCTTCTCAGAAACCTCAGGGAATTATATGGGGCAACAGAAACTCTTTGACTGACTACTTGTAAAGTTTTATACGTTAGTTCATTGCTGATAGAAGAGACAGCAGGGCTCAGCAACAAGCTGAAAAATTCAAGAGACTAACAGACCATCCAATGTGCCATAGAATGAATGCTCTTAGAAGGCAAAAACTCAAATGAAGCAACTTTGTAGAATCAACCAAACCACAACTGATAGCAGTTTCAATAAATACAATATCAACTATTAAACCCATCTACACTGCAGACAAGCTTCCAGTTTCAAAACAACATCATTTCCCTGAAATTATAGAAAACATTCCTGGAATCGAAAGAAAGAAGGGCCAGACTGCAACAGACAGGAAATTCATAGCTACAAAATACATAGAGAAATTTCACCAATGCAACACCTGGACCCATGCATACAAAGATGGATCAGCAACAAATGCAACAGAAAATGGAGGTGGAGGTGTCTTTCTGACCTTAAGCACTGGTGCACAAAAAAAAAAAGCTGTCAGTGGCAATAGGACTATTCTCAAGTAACTTCAAAGCAGAGGCAGAGGCCTTGAAAACTGCAGCAGAGGTTATAATGACAGAGGAAAGCACTGAGAGACATGTTGTTTTCTTTACTGATGCACAGTCAGTAATTGCAACGTTGAAAAGACAAAATAATACAGACCTGGATGACCTCATAATAGTGCTCAACAAACTATGTCAACGATTCAAAAGTGTTGTGATCCAATGGATCCCATCTCATTGTAACATTACTGACAATGAAGAGGCTGACAGATTGGCAAAGGAAGGTGAAAATCTACCTCAGCATAACCTTCGAGGAGGCAAAGAGTTTTATCAGAATCAGATACAGAAACAAATGGGATGTAGAGCATCCAAGTCACACACAGAATGATGCTTACTACCAGCTCAACAGAAGAGAACAAGTGGTAATCTTCAGATTCCGCACTAGCCACAACAGATTGAGATACCATCTATTCAACAAGCTAAAGATAGGAACTACTGATCAGTGTAACTGTGGCACTGATAAAGTGACTGCTGAACATCTGCTTTAAAGTTGCCCAACATACACGGAACAGAAAAAGCGCATATGGCCGACACCAGTGCCTTTTGTGGAAAAGCTCTACGGAGATTCAAATAGCCTCAAACTGACTGCTGTTTTCTTTGAAAACATTCAAGTAGATGACTGAGAGTGTACGAAAAAGGACCTGACAGAGTCCATCAAAGGGGTCTACCAATGGTGAACTTACAGATCACTTTAGTGTGGTAAAGAAGTTAGTAAATAACTAACAATTATACTTGCTATGTGGCTGGAATGGGTACCTGGTGGAAATACAGTGCACTTTTTTTCATTTACAGATTAGTGTTCCTAGCAGGGATGATGCCAGATACTGTGGTAGTGCTCCCCACCAGTAATATGACCAAACCATGGGTCTGTGTGTCCCAAAGTGACAATCCTTTGGTCAGTGATCGACATACAAATTTACACTGCCAAAGAAATGGCTCATCGTTAACCATGACACAGGTCAGCACATGGTGGTAATAAAAGCTGTATTACATACGAGTGGGTGTGTGGGCCAGCTAGCTAGGGTGAAGGAATTAGCATAACATGTGTGATGCGTGATGCCATATGATGATGGATGGTATCCGCATGTCTGGTTTTGTGTGGTGTGCAGATGTGTTCAGTCAAAACAATGTTCATACAAAAATAACAGGGCAATCCACATAGGACGTCAGTAAACTCACGACGTATAAAGTCAATGATTCTTGTAACAGCCGTTGACGTTTTTCTTCATTATTTATTGTGGACGCCACAGTGACAAAATGGTTACGCGAATATGTAGGCACATCAAACAGTCATTTTCACAGCAACATTCAATACAGCAATAGACGGTAGACAGCATTACAATGATGAGTCAGATGCATGTTATATTTCAAAGTGCTGTAAATGTAGTCAGGTGAAAAAACTCCATCCTTTTCTATAACAGCCAGGAGATAACCAGATGTATGAGATCAGTTCACTCTCCTTAGTTTGACTTCAGCAAGACAGACACGTCTGCCGAAGTATAAATAATGTCCTCAAAAATATCCTCTAGATAATAAAGGTTTTTCAAACCTAGTTCATTTAACAAAGTAGCAAGTAATGGTCCTTGGAACCTGCATCAACCGATGCAGCACAACACAGCGACATGTGAGCTAGGAAAACATCTCGTGACGACGACTTTCGAAGACAGGCTATGAACCAGAAATCGTTCACGACCAAAAATCGATAGAGTTAATGAAAATGTTAATTTACCTTGCCTCCGGAAATACACAGAAATATTATGCCTCCCGGCATGTGCAAATACACTAGAGGTATTATCTCGAATAAACGAAATATCCATAAGAGGACTCTCACATTCCTGACAGAACAAAAAAAATAGCGGAGATCCCCTCTTCAACGAGGCATCTCTTTCCCCATTCCAAATCGCTCACTCCACTAGTGGTGGGCGGAAACCGATCGACCAAGAAGCAAGACAAGTCATGCGCAGTCCAGCGCAAAATGACCACAGCTCAAACTTAACTGCATTCGATACCAACGCGAGAAGACAAATGCTTACCGAGAAAAGTGACTATAAATTTCAAGCAGTTGTTGCCCTTGCGTTATAAAATAGATATTGAAATAAAACGATGTTGCGAGAATTTATCACGCAACATATCACCACCTCCTCCCGATAAAAAAAAAATGTGGAACATATTTTTTTTTTTCAATATCAAAGAGCATGCGATAAGCGGCTCAAAACGCACGAATTATGCGCTGATAATTAACTAAATTGCCAAACAATAGGCTAATTATAGAGTGTCTGGTGAGGATATACCTCAACAGAAAAATAAATATGTCTCAAAACATATTCACATCGGGGAGGTGTCACCAACACACATCACGTTAGCATGTAAACACAATATACGTATGCAAGTTACTATAATCATCATTAAACAGCATACTCTAATATTGTCTTTAAAAATGGATGTACAAATCTGATAGGAAAATTTAAATAGTACATTCTTTGACATGTAATGACATAAGTACATAGTAAAGTTAAACTACATGACGATCCAGGACATATGCTCTGGTATTCCGAGGGTAAGTACACAATCTAGAACTCGTCATGCTTGATACTAGTAAGGTAAGTCCTCAGCTCAACAATGACATTCTGAGAAAGTACAAGCAATATAATGCTAATTAATAACTAATATGCTTCATAAGGTACAATACATTATTAATAATTGTGGCTGTTTAGTAAACTAACGGCCCTTATATTAACTACTCAGTCCTCCTCTATCATCTTAAAAAACGAACAGAAGAAGATGACAACAAAGCACGATAGTGTGTACATATAAAGTAAGTACAGATGTGCTAATCTATTGTAGAAATATAGGTGTGTTATGACTCTGTAATATATGGAAATATAGGACAGAAGTATTAGTTGGAGTCATGTGGGCATCTAGACAAAATGTCAGCCATCACATTATCCGCACCACGGATAGCTCGTACCGTGAAGTGAAAAGGTTGAAGAGCTATAGCATATCGAGTGGATCTCGAACTCTTCAAATTCTTAGTCTGAATAGCTGTAAGAGCTTTCTGATCAGTCTCTAGAATGAAATGTGCGCCCAGGAGGAATCTTTGTAGTTTTAGAATTGACCAAACCATCGCTAACAACTCACGGTCTAAAACCGAGTAGTTCCTCTCTGCCGCATTTAGTTTTCTAGAAATGTACATAACAGGATGCAGAGTATTTGCATATTCTTGCATCAGTGCTGCTCCAATCCCAGTGGATGAAGCATCACTCCGAAGAACAAAAGTCCTATCAAGAGTAGGTAATCTTAAGATGGGAGGAGAAGAAAATATATTCTTGATTTGGTCTAGTGAAGATTGGCATTCTTCAGACCAACGGACCAGATTAGGCGAACCTTTCTTCAACAATGTTGATAGAGGTGCCATGATCGAAGATAAATTTGGAATAAATCTCCCATAAAATTGAATTAAACCTAAGAGACTCCTAACTTGTTTCTTCGTTTTAGGAACAGAGATGTTCAGTATTTTGGAAGTATTGTGGTCTTCTGTCTTCAAGAGACCATGACCAACACGATGACCCAGGAAAGAGATTTCACCAAAACCAACAAAAGCTTTAGAAGGTTTTGCTGTCAAATTATTCTCACGTAGAGTGGACAGTAAGTCATATAACCCTAAATAGTGATCTTCCCAGGTATCACTGAAGAGACAGATGTCATCTAAGTATGCGATGACATCCGAACGATGTGACAGAATTCGACGCATCATGCGAACGAAAGTGGCAGGGGCGTTCATGAGACCAAAAGGCATAACATTCCATTGAAATAGACCCCTAGGTGTAGAAAAAGCAGTAAGAGGTTTGGCATGCTCTGCTAAAGGCACTTGCCAATAACCTTTAGACAAGTCAAGTTTAGTGAAGAATCTAGAATTAGAAAGTCTAATCAGTAGATCTTCTAACAAAGGCATCGGTTTCAGCGTCGAACTTTGTGACCTGATTCAATTTGCGATAATCAACGCAAATTCGTATGTTCTTATCCTTCTTCCGGACAATAACCATGGAAGAAGAATATGGTGAAGTCGATGGTTCAATTATATTTAATTGAATCATTTCATCCAATTCCTTTTCCACTTGCGACTGAAAGTGTATAGGAATAGGATACGGCCTAACCCTAATTGGATTATTGTCGGTAAGAATTATGTCATATTCTATGACATCTGTGTGTCCAGGAATGTCAGTGAGAACATCCTGAAATGTTTGTAACATCGACGAGACTTGTCGATGTTCGTCACCAGAAAGATTAGGAGAAACAGAAACGTTTTTCCAAGATTCCGTGGAATGTAATGGAACCACTGGAAGGGGAAGGTTGACATCAGAGAAGGTAGCTTCCTCATCCTGAATGACAGACAGGGATGAATAATGACCGTGAGGTGCAGGAGCATCATCCGTTGCCTGGAAAATAGGCAGCAAATAGTCCGGACGTTCGTGAAATTCCGAAAGCATGTTTATGTGGAAAGTTTTATGCTTTCCATCAATATCGACCACATAGTCAACATCGGAAATCCGAGAGACTATTGCATACGGACCTTTCCATGCAATAAGAAGTCTATTTTCCTACTGGGGAGTAGGACGAATGCTTTGTCACCTGGACAAAGTTGTCGTAGACATCTATTCTTGTTAGCAAACTGCCTTGCCTTCTCTTTAGCAATTACAGATGAAGCAGTTGCTAGCTTACATGCCTCAATGATCTTTTGTCTAAGAGCAATGACATACTCATATGAGGATTGAGTTTCATCGCTAATATCATCGGCAGTGATGAGATCGTGTAATAAAGACATAGGGCCGCGTGGACGCGCGCCAAAGACAAGTTCGAAGGGAGAAAATCCTGTGTGTTCATTAGGGACTTCTCTATAGGCAAAGAGAGCCGCGGGTAAAACCCTGTCCCAATCTTGAGGATGATCTTCAGTTATCTTACCAAGCAAAGTCTTGAGCGTTCTATTCAGACGCTCAACTAACCCATTAGACATAGGATGGTAGATACTACTGAGAGATCGTTCAATATGTAAGGTAGACATTACCTGTGACATAGTGTCAGATATGAGTTGAGTGCCATGGTCTGACAATATTTCTCTGGGAACCCCAAGCGAGAAAATATCAACCAAAGAGCATCTGCGATATCTGTAGTAGATATGCTCTTAAGAGGAATAGCCTCTGGCCAACGTGTGCACATATCGACACATGTAAGGATAAACTGATGTCCTCTGGCCGACTTGACCTTAAAAGGGCCAATAATATCTATGGCCATTTTCTGAAACGGCCGAATAGGAATGTCAGCAGCCTGGATAGCGCGCAGCATGTCGTGGTCCTCTAGATTTGACCTCCTGACATACCTTGCATGATCGGCAGTAAATACGAATGTCCTTATTGACAAAAGGCCAAAAGAAAGCCGCAAGGACTCTCGACTTCGTACGGGCAAAACCCATATGTCCAGCACATTGCGAGTCATGAGCATGTTGTAATATTTGGACTCTCATGCTCTTGGGAACAAGAATTTGCGAATGTGCCGACGTAGTCGAATCTTGTACCATACGTACAAGTACGCCGTTTCTCATTGCAATCCAAGATTTTCTATTTGTATCCTGATTCGGATCACCTTTCTTCGCAAGAATGAAGAATTTTTTTTAAAGAAGGATCTTCTTCTTGCAATTTTATGAAAGAGTCACGAGTAATTACTAAGTGACTATCTTGGCTATCAACTTCATTATCACTATTCAGTGAAGTTTCGGGTGTTTGTAGAGCTTGTGCTCTTGTAACTACTGCATTTGTAGCTTGCATGTTATTATCTTCCCAAGCAGCAATCTGCTGTGGGGTACACTCCCTAACTCCGTGAATACGACCAATAATAAGGTCCGCAATAGGATTAGGTAAGAGACAAGCATGCACATCTCCAGTAAAGAAAGGAGTGGCAATGCGAATTACAGCAGTAGGATATTTTTCTAGAGTGCTGCCAAATGTGACACATTTAATAACCCTTCCTGTAGCACAAGATGGATCTACAAGCGATTGTCTAACACCAATAGTGGTGCATCCGGAATCGAAAAGTAGTGAGACCGGAGTATCATTAACAAGACCCTTATGTAGGATTAAAGAACCCCTCCCGTCATGCGCAACAGCAGCAGGAAGAGCGGGAAGTGGGTGACCACAACTCAAAGTAGTTATGGTACCCGGTTCGAATAAAGTACTGCATTGGGGGCATTTGTTTGCTCTCTCAAAGTCAAAAGCAGAACCAGTGACAGCGTCAAAGTTTTTACTATCAACAACATGATTACAGGCTCCCTCAGTTTCCTGTTGTACAGCATTAGCCTGCTGATATCTCTTTTTTTTTTGTGTTGAGATCTACCCCGACTATTATTACCTCTGAAGTTATCAAAGTTATTATTATCTCTGCAGTTATTATTGTCTCTATTGTAATTGTTATCCTGGTTCGAATTCCAGTTTCCACGATTACTATCATGTTCACATTGATGCGAACATCTATTTGTTTGGTTCTGAGGTCTTCGGCAGGAATAACCTCTATTACCATATCCTCTTTTGAAATGCCTATAATTATTAGGGTGATAGTAACGACCACTATCAGGTTGTCTCCAATTCTTCGAAGATGAATCACCATGAAATTGGTTTCCATGATTTTGACAGAAATTACCGCTGCTCTTTCTATCAAGATTTTGTTGGAATCTACGAGCAAAGTTTTGACCATACGGAGCTGCCGAAGCAACTGGTAAACCTTCTTTCACCTTAGAGTTACCCATGGTTATGTGTGGGTGTGCAGTTACGTATTGGCAACAGAAATCTTCCATTTCCCTTATTGTTTTAGGTTTACGTTCATGAAGGAAAGCAAGGAAAGACTCATTGACAGACGACATGACTTTGTCTCTAAGTATTAAGTCCATAAGTCCTTCATAAGTTTTTTCCGTCTTAGATAGTTCAACCCATCGTGAGAAAGTAATGCGTATTCTTGCAATAAACTCGGAGAATTCAACTCCATTTTCAGGTAACATGTTTTTAAATTGTAGACGATAGCCGTCTTCGTTAAGCTGATATTTCTTTAACAAAGCGGCCCTGACAACCTCATAATTGTTCTTGTCAGGTTCATCCACCATATTTAATATACTTAGAGCTTTACCTGTCAGTATCCCCGATAACTGATAAACATATTTTGCTTTGTCTATGTTATGAGCTGTACATGCTTGTTCAAATCTGTCCAGATAGAACATTATGTCATCACTGGAAGGACTAAATGTTGGTAACTTAATCTTAAAAGTATCATTATTAGCCTTACCAGAAGATGAACCCTTGTTTGAATCATTACCATTACTCATGCTCGTCAATTTCAATTTTTCCAACTCTAAAGCTAAGACCTTTTCTTCATGTTCCATTTTTGCTTTCTCTTTCCTCTCATCAGACTCTCTCTGTAATCTTCTTTCCTCAGCCTGAGCCTCTTTTTGAAGTCTTTCATTTTCAGCTTCTTTTTTCAAGTCTTTTATTTTTCAGCCTCTTTTTCAAGTCTTTTTATTTTCAGCTTCTTTTTCAAGTCTTTTATTCTCAGCCTCTTTTTGAAGTCTTTCAGCTTCTAGCTGTAGCTGGAGTTTTCTTTCCTCAGCTTCTGATTCCCTTTTTTGTTTTTCCATTTCCATTTGGAATCTTTTTTCATCCACCTGCATCTGCAGTTTCTTTTGTTCAGCTTCCATATGCAGTTTCTTTTGTTCAGCTTCCATTGCTTTATCATATCGAGCAGTTGCAAATTCTTCTAACTTATCACCAGTCTTGCCAAGCAATTTACCCTGCTCAATAAAGTGCTCAAATGTAGACATGTTGTCTAACATATGAGTCCAAAACCTGAAATAATTAACTAATTTATTTCAAACCTAAGTGTAACAAGTCTTAATTAAGCACTTGTATATTCACATCACCTTATATTATCCCAGTCTCTGTGGGAAACAAGTCTCCAATCAAAGAACTTGTATATGAAATATCAACAATCAATTCTTGATCATAAGTGCACTTCTCATTCAATAGTGCACGACACTATTCATCATTCATTTATCATCAGTGTAGTAGTAACAGTGCATTAGCATAGCCCATTAACTAATTACTATAACTGTAAACAATGACTATGTAAACACATGCAGAATGTAAACATTGAAAATGTAAACAATACAAACAATGTAAACAATAACAATGTAAACAATAACAAAGATCAGCAACAATACAAAAACTTTCGCAGAAATCAACTAAAAATAAAGCAGAAATTAATGAAATATCACAAAAAATGTGACGATATCTGCGATAGAATTAAACAAAATACATGAAACCACAGTGTATAAACAAAAATGTTGTATGAAACTAAATTATAGACAAGAGTAGGCTAACAAATACAAACAAATCAAAACAAAACTAAAGAATGCGAAATAATAACGAAAACAATATTAAAACATGTCATCACAGCTAACATAAATAGCAACAGAAGTCGCTTAGCAAATTCCAGTATTGGAAATTTGCAAACCTTACAGAAAACGCTCACAATAGACGACCTCTATGACGTGGCATAATCTAACGGAGACACCACCCAACCGAGAACCCGCTGAAATATAAACATATAAATATACGAATAACATATAAACATATAACATATAGAATGAGATGATACACAGAAGACTCAGCAGAAGTATAAGGGCACAGTTTACATACAAACAGGCCACTTAACTTATAGGCTTCCAATCGTAGAACAGCAGAAAAAAACGGATGTCAATCAACGTCCTAAAGAGCGAAGCTCCAACGATGATGGCACATCTGAACTGCTTCCACTGCTAACACGATGGTACAAGAGCTTCTGAAATACTGTGTGTTGAGTTGTTTCGGCACTTGACCTTCTAATCCAAAAGTAAGTTGATGGAAATCGGTACTTGGCCTTCTTCAGAAAACAACCCGTTTCAACCGGCACTTGACCTTCACAAAAACGACAGCACTGGAACCTTGACAGCAGCAACTTGCTTGACTTGCGTAAAAGATAACAGCAGTCCGAGTTATCCGGCAACATGTAACAACGCCGGGTACTGTCAAATACTTGTTTCCGTCAAAAAGTTGAAATTTTGACTTTTACCGGGCAACGCCGAGTACTTTGAAAATTTTGAAGATGTTGACTGTATTGAAGAATGTTAATTTCTTGAAGGATGCTGATGAATTCTTGTTGGAAATGAAGTGGGTAAGGGACCCCGTGTTTGCTGGTACCAGAATCAAACCAGCTTATGGCCACCAAATGATGCGTGATGCCATATGATGATGGATGGTATCCGCATGTCTGGTTTTGTGTGGTGTGCAGATGTGTTCAGTCAAAACAATGTTCATACAAAAATAACAGGGCAATCCACATAGGACGTCAGTAAACTCACGACGTATAAAGTCAATGATTCTTGTAACAGCCGTTGACGTTTTTCTTCATTATTTATTGTGGACGCCACAGTGACAAAATGGTTACGCGAATATGTAGGCACATCAAACAGTCATTTTCACAGCAACATTCAATACAGCAATAGACGGTAGACAGCATTACAATGATGAGTCAGATGCATGTTATATTTCAAAGTGCTGTAAATGTAGTCAGGTGAAAAACTCCATCCTTTTCTATAACAGCCAGGAGATAACCAGATGTATGAGATCAGTTCACTCTCCTTAGTTTGACTTCAGCAAGACAGACACGTCTGCCGAAGTATAAATAATGTCCTCAAAAATATCCTCTAGATAATAAAGGTTTTTCAAACCTAGTTCATTTAACAAAGTAGCAAGTAATGGTCCTTGGAACCTGCATCAACCGATGCAGCACAACACAGCGACATGTGAGCTAGGAAAACATCTCGTGACGACGACTTTCGAAGACAGGCTATGAACCAGAAATCGTTCACGACCAAAAATCGATAGAGTTAATGAAAATGTTAATTTACCTTGCCTTCCGGAAATACACAGAAATATTATGCCTCCCGGCATGTGCAAATACACTAGAGGTATTATCTCGAATAAACGAAATATCCATAAGAGGACTCTCACATTCCTGACAGAACAAAAAAAATAGCGGAGATCCCCTCTTCAACGAGGCATCTCTTTCCCCATTCCAAATCGCTCACTCCACTAGTGGTGGGCGGAAACCGATCGACCAAGAAGCAAGACAAGTCATGCGCAGTCCAGCGCAAAATGACCACAGCTCAAACTTAACTGCATTCGATACCAACGCGAGAAGACAAATGCTTACCGAGAAAAGTGACTATAAATTTCAAGCAGTTGTTGCCCTTGCGTTATAAAATAGATATTGAAATAAAACGATGTTGCGAGAATTTATCACGCAACAATGTGGACAGTACAGAGTACCTAAAAGTACTTAGATCGGCCCCCATTATTAAAGAAAAGCACAGATACCAAAACTTATAGAGTGCAACAGTCTGGCTACAGGGTCATTTGGTTAAAGGGGTATGAGTACCAGTTAGCATCAAAGCAAATGAGAACATCTGTGAAATGCAAAAATATGGATCAGAGAACAAATATAGCTTATATATGCAGACACCTGCTTATCCTGGCATATACCTGTAAGGTAATTAAAAAAAAAAAGGTAAAGGACCTCGTTACATATCCATTGAGGCATACTGGGAATATGGCGTTAGGCCCATATTTTCTTGACCATCGGCACACTAGGGGTGATGTGGTCTGCATCACGCCAGCTGCCTTAACCTTCCCAGAGTTGCTCTGGTACCCAGTTCATGAGGCTGGGTTGACCCCGGAGTCGTTTACAGTCTAAAAACAAAACACTTACATCAAATCCACAAGCAAAATTTCACATTTTGTTCTTCTAATGATAACATTTTTAACAAAACTGAAGTTCCAAAGAAGACCATAAATGTCAAACTGTAGAATTTTTTTCCTAACCACGCTAGACACAATCTCCATCCTCTTAGCCTGTGTGCCTGCAAGACCAATGACTGCTTTGGCTGTTCCTTTATAAAATGAGAGGGATAAGGCAAGAGCATCTTGGTAGCGATTCTCCTTCACCAGCACACTGATTCTCTGTGGAGACAATAAGACATAAAATAAGTAATCATTCTATATGGCTAGCAGGACCTTCAAAGCAAAAAAAAAAAAAAAAGACTGAATAAACTATCTTTATCACATACATAAATTCTACAGATTCTCTCACTTAGAAACTCCAGACTTCTAGAAGATATATGTTGTGTCATACAACTCTCAAACCTCATCATGTAAAACCAATTACCACAGAAACCACTGCTGCAAGAACATGTAACTGCTTTGTGTGGGCTTCCTGTAGGACAAGCTGCAGTTGTGGCTCCATGCTCCACAAGGAACGCAAAGGAAAATGATGATGATACAACTCACAGGTACAGAAAGGAATGTGGAGAATATGCACACAGTTAGACAATTTGAATGGTGTGCTATACAAACCTCTTTCCAAGTCCGAACAGAGAACATATGCACAGCCTTTGTGCCCAGCAAAAACAGCTGTCCACTATGACTGATCACAGACTGATAGCAGGCTTGGTCTCCTGCAAAAGCCTGCAGATTACATTAACAAAGTACGGTTATGTAATACTTGAACAGATTTCTTGTATGCAAAAGTGTTTAAATTTTAAATTAATTACTGTATTGTAAATCTAAATAGAAGCAAATAGTATTCTCATTGGCAAATTATAGTCTTTTTATAAAAACTAAATTTAAAACAGCATAACCTAAGAAATTAGCCCTCATTAAACAAACTAATATGAAAAAAAGATGGAATTTTATTAGAAAAAGATGTTTTCACAAACATTTTAAAAAAAGTTTTTCTGAAAAAAAAAAAACACATCGCTTCACACACAAAAATGTTAATGTTAATCAGAATTGACGTCACTGCACTCCGGGTAAACTCATAGGTGCTCAGTCTCCCTCTGCAAATGTTGAAGGGTATGAATGCTAATTGTTCCTGTTGCGCACTGGTTGAATGCGTCCTCTCATATGTCCATCCCTGCTGGTCTTGTAAATGTATAAATGGTAAAAGAATTATAATGCTCTTTAGTATTTGCAGCTTCCTTTTTTTTGTCATTAGACTGTTCTTTATCTTCTCATTTGTTATCATTCATTTCTACTTTTCAATCAGTTTTTCTTGGGCTAATCTGTTTTTAATTTCTGAGCTGTACCTTCCATCCAAAGTTAACTGTATCTAAATCTATGGTCTTTCAAAATGTCTAACTTTTCCTTTAACAATTCATTCTGGCACACTTCTTTCCTTGGAGATGAATAAGGTAAAAAAAAAGGTAGTCCCATAGCAGATACTGTTGTAGGGGAGTGAAGCTAGGCCCAGCATCAAGAAGTGGGTGACCATTTTCCTTCCTCGCTGCCTTTTCCCTCCCTAATTCAGTCAGGTACCCATTTACAGTTGGGTAGAATGGAGCGAATCAAACCTGGCACCTTTGCCGCGAGAGACCAGCGCTCTAACCACTCTGTCAATCGGAAGAATAAGGTACAAGACTTAAATTAGATCAAAAGCTTCCCATAATTTAAAAGTTTGACATACCAATGCTTGACTCACATTACCCCCAGTGGCAAGAGATTTGAAGTAACTGGTGCCATATACCAGCTGAGTTCCAGACACATCTATAACCTAAGAAAAAATAATGTGTAAATATGATTAACTTCACGTAACATCAAGTTTTAAAAAGCTGCTGTCTTCTTATAAACTTGGGACCAAGGTGAAATACTTTCACACTTTATTTACTATATTATGGGCAGTCCTGCTAACAGATCATGATTCTCAATAGCATCTGGAATCAATATGCACAATTTTTCAGTTCTTATTTTCCATAAATTAAGTTTGGGGCATAACGTTTAAAAGTTTTTTTCAACCAATTAAATGGATAAATATTGTTTAAAATGAAAAAAAACACCTGCAGCTAAGGACTCTATCTCTGAAATTTCATCGCAGATTAAAAAATATGCTATCACTTATGGTAAACTAGAGTCTGTCTGACAGAATAATATGCAAAAGTAGCTAACAAAACAGAAGCAGGGTTCTTAGACTGGTAATTTCACTATATTCCAACAGAAAATTCAATGGATACCTCCAGTTCCTCTTCTGAACGCACATCAATCACATGAAGCTTCTCAGTTCTGTCCAAACACACCAGGGTCCGTGCATTCATCCACTAAAATTTGAGACATCACAGGACAGTAAAAGATGGTGAAATCATGAATTATTCTGTTATAAAACAAATGAAATTTGAAAGTTCTACAATGGCCAGATACTTCTTCAAGAATCATGCTGGATAGCATAGGCAATGTCTCTCCAAAACTTTCTGTTCCTGTTTGTTTATCAATTCTGTTATTGACTTCTTTCCATGCCACTAAGATCAAATTGTCCAGTATCTTCTGTCGTCATTATCCTCTACCTATTTTTCCCCTCAATCTTTCTTGCTGTCACAGTGTAGTTTAGCTTTCACATAACATGTCAACTGCTTCCTTCTGATATAAGTAATAAGCAATCACATGCACACTGAACAATTTCAGGATATCTTCACTACTCTTTTTAACTGTAAATGGTATTTTAAACATTTTTTCTGTAAAAATATATCTCTTGGGTCTACCTGGATGTTCTAGCTTATTTACTAGCTGTCCATGACTCACTTTCAAATGAAAGGATCAGCTCTGTGTAACACTGAAGAACACACTTTCTTAATTCAACTGACAGAAAATTGATAATGGGCCGATATAATAAAAAAGTAAACAGAATGTATCACGTCTTTGTTTTGTATTTCCAATAAATGATTATACTAGTGGGACGTCTGTTTTAACTTTAATCATTATGCTACAGTACATTTTATTTTCATCATAAATGAATACTTAATAGAAATTTTTACTTTTATTTCTTTTTTAAATGATTTATAGCCATGTAAATCCTACTCTGCACAATGGGAGAAGATCAGCTACCACGGCAAGCATGGGAAACTAAGAGCCAGGGATCCAGACCTCCAAGACGACCCAAAGTCCGCTGGGAGGACAACATTAGACAATCTTTGAAGGACCATGGACTAGAATGCAACCAAGCCAGGTTGCAAACTCTTACAAACCTCTACACCTCATGGTAGAAGAGGAACGACTAAGTAAGTAAGTAAATCCTACTTACATCTAAATATACTGATAAAAGTTCTATCTATGTACTTAAAAATAATAATATAAACATCTAAAGGTGGATTCTGCTTTTACATAAATAATTATAATGATGAAATGTTTATTTGTACACAAATTATCATAATTATATAAATAAAACAACATCATAAACAATGAGTATGAAGGACACAGAAAATCATACAAACAAAGATACCTCACTAAAAACATAAATCAAAATACAAAGTAGAGTACAAGAGAGAAATGTCAGTATGCTAGAAAAATATTTATGTGACTAGATTCTCAATGAAACAAATAAGTGCGTTACTACGTAATATGTTTCTTTGTCAAACAAATTTCAGAACCAAAAATAAATGTCTAAATCTGGAGAATGAAACTAAAGCTCCAAATGAGCATGGAATGAGAATCACTGCTCCAACCCTTTGGTGATCCACTTACACTAATGCTCAAAAGCTGGTAGTTTACTGTTATTTTCTGTAAGCCAACAGTTCTGATGTCCTGAGGCCCATGACACATCACCTAAGCAAAGATGACACAAGAAATAAGAATGGGTTATGTAGATGAAAATGAAATATAAAACACCAAACATTTGTCACTTTAAACATCAAATTTCCATCACACTAACTATAAACATTCTGTGCGGTTTCTGAGGGTCAAAGAAAGAAAAGAACCACCACTGACTCTGACATGTCATATGAGACAACAAATGTGAATTTGTGCAGGGGGCTGGCAATCCCAACATGTGAAACAAATTACCTGGCACAGGCTTCAAGAAAGGCCCCCCCCCACCTACAGTGGTGGTCCCATGCGTCTTCAGTGTGTACAGGGAGCAGGAGCAGGATCACGATGAAGATAATAACTATACATGGAAAATAACCACTCAAATAAACTGTTTAAACCATTAGGTCACGCACTTAATGACACAGACACACAAAAGAAGAAGAAAAGGGAGGGTGAATAATAATAATAGTAATAAAGGAAAGAGTAGCTGAAGTGTAAGTCAGCCTGTGGCAATTACAATTCTTAAATAAAACAACACCAGACTTCACCAATGAGGTATAAGAATAATAAACTGCTTCACACAAAGTATCTATGTTCCTTTGCTTCTTAATTTCTACACCTAATACCCAAGCTCTGTGAAAAGGTCACTTATGTTTCTTTTCCTTTTTAAAAAAAAAAGCCATTACTATAGCAGTTTATGTATAAGAACTGTCAAGGCAGGACAAGAGGGACAACCAATCACATCTGCTTGCCTGATACTTATCAATAATTAGTCACTCCTTTTTGTTCCATGCAGAACATGAGGCTGAAACTGTTGCCAGTTACCAATTTCTATTTTGGGCTGTCTTTTTCATCTCTGACCATGAAATCCCAGTTGCCTTGGCTCTTGATTCCACCTTTCTTCTCAAGGTTCTCTATGGCATTCTTATTCTTATCTAATTCTCTGATTGTTACAGTCAGGGGAATGTCTTATTATACTGGTTAGTTGTTTGTGTTTTCACTTTCTCTCTGTAATTTCTACCTGCATTTGATGCTGTCTGGCTCTATTCCAAGATTTGTGTTTGTTATTACATCCAGCATTTTGACACAGAGGATATCTTCATTAGTAAATAGTAAACAATAATCTACACATGTGCTGATTTAAACTGGCCTTCAGAGAGGGCTTAAGACATTAAGCAAGAAGATAATTACAGAAGGCAACATCAATGATACTAGGAATCTTAGATTCATTCCAAGAGGGTAAGTACACGACAGCTGTATTCATTGATCTGCAGTAAGCATAAGAAACAGTATGGAGACAGGGGCTCTTCGCCAAAATGGATATACATGGAAAAATTTATCTCTGGATTAAAGCCTTCCTAAGTGACAAAACAATACAAACAACAGTAGAAGGCACTAAATCATCCTAGAAAACGCTAGAGGAGGGATTACCACAAGGGTCAGCACTAAGTCGCACCCTCTTCTTTATCTTCATAAATGACCTTCCTCCCTTCTTGAAGTATCAAAAACACTGCATGCAGATGGCCTGCTCATTTGGACAGCAGAAAAATACAAAAAACTGGAGCAAGAAAAACTAAACCCAGCCCTAGCCACAATAGCCGTGTACTGCAGGCTGTGAAAACTAAAAATAAACACCCAGAAAACTGTATACACAATTTTCACCAGGAGCATGAAGGAATGCAAGAAGGTATACCAACTAAAACTCCACGGACAACTATTGCCTAGAGAAGAAAATCCAGCTTACTTAGGAGAATATCTTGACTCCTCAAAGCTTTCATGCACAAAATGAAAGACAAGGCCAGTAGACACCTGAAGCTAGTTAAACATCTTGCAAGCACCAGCTGAGGAGCAGAAAAAGAAAATCTCAGACAGCTGTACCTGGGATATCTCAGACAGCTGTACCTGGAATATGTCCGATCAGTCATGGTTAATAACCTATTGCTGCAGTCGGCAATGAGCAAGACCAATCAAGCAGAGCTGGACAAAGTCCAAAACCAAGCTCTAAGGTTCATATGTGAGGGAATGAGAACCACGCCAACAACTGCCTGTAAAAATGATGCAAACGTAGAAACTACAGACCTATGACGTAAACCTGCTGTTCTGGAAGCAACAGAGCACTACAGAAGAATGAGAAAAGACCACCCGGACAGACAACTGGTTGAAAACTGATAGCCCATTAGCAGATTAACACAAAAATCACCACTACAAGTAGCAACAACTTTAGCAGAACAACACCTCCCACAGACATGAAAAATAATTGAAAAATACTCTGTCATTTATCCCGGAAAGGAGTTAAAACTTCCAATAATAAAAACCACACTCATGGATAAGTAACTAACAAGAGACACCAACCCAACAACACTTAAAACAGCTACTTTAGAGACTATAGACAGCTACACTAGCACTGCAATACATGCATACACAGATGGCTCAGCATTCAAGGCCACCATAAATGCTGGACTTGGAGCATACGTGAAATACCCAAATGGCAGCACATTAGAAATATATGAGCTATGTGGAGAATACTGTACTAATTACCTAACAGAGATTACAGCAATAAACACCACTATCACAGCAATAGATAGCTTGTTCAAATTAAGAAATCTTTATGCCTTCAGATATTATAATCTTGATTCTTCTTCTTCTTCTGCGTTTGTCCTGAAAAGGACGTTGGTTGTGTTGTGTCGCCGTTTCTAGCAAAGCTGCGATATATGCGCCTTTTGGCCCAACACATCCGACTTCGGCACGGCATTTTTTAGGACCGGGTTTGCCTTCCCACTTCGATCCCTACTCTCTCTGCAGTGATGCAGCCTGTTTCCAGGACCACCACTTGGAGGTGGAGTAGGGTCTTGGTCAACTCTGGTTCGCTGACCCTGACGCAAGCAGTCAGCTATGGGTCGCTGACTGCATTCCACTTTTGACGCGTCTTAGGTCCCTAATCTTGATTCAACATCAACACTTCAGGCCTTAGAAGAATACCTTCCAACTGAAAATAAAGAAATTATACAGCTGGCCAAAACAACGGACAACCTGCTAACAAAATACGACATCAGAGTCACTCTCAAGTGGATACCAGAGCACACAGACATACCAGGAAAGGATAAAGCAAAAACTAGGAGCAAGATTGGTTCAAATAAACACTCTAGCAAACATGCAGACAGCTAACGGATACTCCAAAACAATTTCAAAGAGGAATGGCTAAATCGATGGGCAAAAGGGCCTACTGGACGTGCCTTGTATAAAGATATGGCCCATCCCAACAAAAATGACAACATTAATAACCTCTGACGTGTGGAGCAGAGCACAATATTCCAACTAAGAACAGAACACACCAGAAATCCCACAGGAGCCTAACTGTCGCAACTGTACACATCCATATGAGACAGTTCAGCACCTGCTGCTCATTTGCCCAGGACTCTCTGCAGAAAGAAGAAAGCTATTGCTAGGCTCCAACAATCACACTCTGTACAGCTCCACTCACCAGCTACAGAACACATGCAAATTCTTCAACTTGGCATTGACTGCTAAAGAGCAACGAGCTCAGCAGCCCTAGTTAATCAACAACATCCAACAACAATGATACTAGGGGATTAAAGCCATAGTTAAAACAATATATAACAGAACAGCCACAGGACACCATAAATGTAACAGCAAGTTTAAAAAAACAAAACAAAACAGTCACAACATATTATTTCACCGTTGCAGTACATCACTCCTATGAGATTACATCATGTAATTTAAACACCTACTTGAAAAAAATAGATAGTCTTATCTCTGGCAAAAGATAACACAGGATCTATCACTCTGTCTTTCTCTGAAACCTGAATGATGACAAACTGCCAAGCCAGCAAGGGCAGGGTGGATGAGTCTCCCTAGAAAAAAAGTAAATGCTGAATTAATACCTCTTAAAAGGTTTAACATGCTGTGTTCTACAGTCATGGGTACTAAAAGAAGTGATACAAGAGTTTCGAATTGTAAAAGAAATTAAAAAAATGATGTATGTCAGCATGACAAAAAACAAAAATGCATTATACCTAACAAACAATGCTACCATGTCTGTTGTTTTTCTGTTGTCTGGTGTTCTACTTCTTTATTTCCTGCGAGTGCCTGATAACATACCTTTATATTTGTTTCATATTAATTTACTGTTTACAGGCCTCAGGTTTCCCTCCCTTATTTGTAATAAATGTACCGTCAGTATACAGTACTGCAGAACAAAACTTACAGAATAACTAATGAAAATTATACATCCAAACATTTGATGACACTAATATTAAAGCAAGGAAAAAAAATAGTTTTTCAAACAAAAAGTAAGACAACTAAATGTCTGACAAATAAGAAAAGTTATGTAAGAAGACTGTGAGAAGGAAAATCGTCGTTGCTAACCACATAATAACAAATAAGATTTTAATTGTTACTAACCTTGAGAGGATGGGTAAACATGACCTTCAGATGTGGTCTTAGAGTTACAAGCAGTACCTGAAATAATATTTTTATAATAGGGAACAAATCAGTGATTTAAAAAAAAAAAAAAAGAACAGAAAAAGCATCCATACAGAAAATAATGATCTGCAGGAGACTTAACAGCAATTTTTCTTATGTAACAATAATTCACAAAATGCAGAAAGGTACTGCTACTTTAAATAAAACAGCTAACAATAAGTAGAAATGCACCAGTAATTTGACATAATATAGTCCATGTTAGTCAAAATGCATTAGTACTTGATACACAATTAGTTAATAGGCACTAAAATCCTGTTACCTAACATAAATGAAATAACTAACAATAGACCAACAGTTTACATGCAATATGAAACAATTTACAACAGAAAAGAGTAACACTTACAACGGATGAAAAATGGGCACTTGAAATGATTTATAACTGACTTGTTAAAAAAGTACCTGCACTTAAAACTGGCAGCCATTCAAGCAACAGAAACAGATTTAGAATATGGTGCAAACATACCACTATGCGTGTATAATTTATGCACTGTAGATTAGGCTGTTAAATAATGTAAAATAAGTGAATTGTAGAAATTGTAGTCTTTATGGCAAAAAAATTAAGTTCACCTTTGAAAATGATGCCATAGCTAGTACCATCACCTCCTGCATGGGGTGGTCTTTTATTGTGTAGTTCATATGAAGAGGCTCAATAGCACAGACTTCCCCCCGACTATATGCAAATGAGAGCAATGGATAAGAAACATATGTTAAAAAAAACCTACTCTGTAGCTTAGGAAGCTCAAATGACAACTTATAATTGAAGATGTGTTTACCTGAAACATGTTATAATTACAGAAAAGTTGAAAGACAATGATGTACATAACATTTTACACATACACAGCAACAGACCACAACATATATCAATATTCTGTATTTATAAAAATTGTATAACTAATGTTTCCCAACTTAAAAAAAATTATTCTTTATACATATGAATACACACATATAAACAATTACCAACATACATAGTTTCCTTCTCAATAATGATGTGGAGCTATACACAAGTTAAAATAATGCATTATAAATATTTTGTTTATACAGCAGTCTAATAAATGTTTTCCAACTAAACAAGAAATATTTATATGTATGTATATACAATTAACAAAACTGTCATTGACACATTTCTCTTCTCAATAATGACGGAGATATGTACAATGATGAAAAATGTGTTATAAATATTGCCCATTATTTGTCAGCACTAATATGTCAAATAAAGTGTGACTATAGAAATGGAGAGTTACAAACTCAATAAGAAAATAACAGTAATGTATTTTTTTTTGCATTTTAATCTGCTAAAAGCACAGTTAAAATTATGCTCAACTATCAGCACAGACAACTCTTACTCGCTGCATTACAGTAATGACCTTGAATAATGTGTTTCTGTTATAGCAGAGGCATTAACACAGCTATTCTAAATGTCTAATATGCCAAAGAAAAGAAAGAGGTTTGTTATTTATTTCTATGTGTAGAGGATACTCAAATATGACTACATACACCCACAGACCACATTTTTTTCTACTAGCTTCAGCTATCTAGCTGGCAAATGACATTTTAACATGATAGAGAATTTCTGGTCAAAATATAGGGTTTTCTGTCTCTCCTTTGTGTGTTTTTCTTATAATATCCATACTCATTTTTCTCACCCAACATAATAGTTTGACTTAAACAATGCTTTCATCACAGTAAATCATGATTAAGCAATTTTTAAAAATTTTAATGATTGGCAAAACTAATCAAAGAAAAATTTACCTTCCAGAAAACAAACACTGTGATTCACATGTTCTTACACCAATCAATCGCCTGAAAATTAAAGTAAGAAAACTATGACACCCTGAATATCATCCTCAGTGTATCTTTAACTCCCTCACATTAAAAAAAAAAAACCCCATTTAAAAAAAATCACATATTTCAAAAACACGAATAAATAAACAAAACATAAAACTAAGTTCCGGTATAAGTTTAAGTTCAATGAACTTTGAATACAAAGGTAAAAACTGTAAAGTTTCAAAATACTGAAATTACACTACAAATATATATTTTTAGCTACAAGTTTTACTCAGTTAAGGTGCCACAAGTTTCAAAAATCTACTTCACTGATTAAGGTCTTGAGTAACCAAAGGGCACATGAATGAATACATGCTTGTTTCACTCCATAAAATGAATGGGACCATGACATTAGTTAACCACTATGATGAAAACTTGCAGTGAAGCACTTCTGTTCTTGCACTGATGGTTTCTTTCATTTCTATAGCAATTTCTTTTACATGAAGAAACTGCCAGCCCTGTGGACAACCTCATCTTAGCCAACTCTCATGATAGGCCTTGTGGGAGCAATGGCCCTATTTTGTCTCCTTAGACCCCTGAGAAACACACTGGACTATGGAGCACATGGTGCTTCTGCCATGATCTTCCATTAATGCTGGTCTGCTTTTCTGTTACCTTGCTATGTTTTAGAACAAACTATAACAACCACTTTTTGCTACCTTTCTTGGTATCTGCTCGTTCTTTCCTGATCCTGTTTTTCCCCATAACGTAGTAATTCTGATTTTAACTGAATAACTTGCAGATTCATGACAGAAATGTTCTGCCTCTTCACTTCACATTCTCCATTACTGCCATAATTGTATAGCTAGACTATCAGGCCATGTTTTCTGGAGCTTATTTTATATTGGAAAAATGTCGTAACATCTGACAAATTCAGTATCAAAGATCTTATCAAATATACCCTGTAATCTGGTCAGCTCAAAACAATAAAATCCACTAAAATTCCAAAGTGAAGTTCCACTGCTAAGTACTAACTGACCAGCTAGCTGTGCAAAACAAAATGGAATGGATGGAGGTAGAAATTCTACTGCATATTTCTATATATCACAATTCCGTTTAAGAATGATAAGCAATGGTAAGTTTCATTATTAAAAATTTCACAACAAAATACACCATGAGAAAAACTGCCTAACTCACTTGAATTCCAGTTCAAAAACTGAACCACCACTGTCACTGCACACTGCAAGAACAAAGCTGTCTGTAAACTGAGATAGAATAAAAGTTTTGTTTTACAAGCACTTTTTTCTTCACAAGTTCTTCATTTTTATAGATATATAATTTAAATGCACATAACAAAAGTACTACAGGTGAGATTAACGATGCAACCACAAATAAAAGAACAAGACCCACAGAAAGAAAGGTATCCAGGTGAACAATATAACAGATACGATTCAACAGGGTATCAATCTCATCTGAAATAACATTCAGCTGGATACCAAACAGGACTAAAACAACATCCAAAACAGTAACCAACATGTCTCAAATAACATCCAACATGGTAATAAACATGTCTGAAATAACATTCCACAGAGTATCAAATATGTCTAAACCTTGACGTATCGTCTGGTTGCGTAACAAGAAGAAACAGAGTATTCAACATGTTTAAAATAACATCCACCAGGGTTCCAAACATATCTAACACAATATTCAACTTAGCACTAAATATGTCTGAAACAACATTCAACATGATACCAAACAGATCTGACAAAACATCCAACAGGATACCAAACATGTCTGAAATAACATCGAAAATGGCACCAAAAATGACTGAAATACCATCCAACAGGTTACTAGACATGTCTTACATACTACCCAACAGGTAACAAACATCCCTTAAATCTTACTTTGATGTGTAACACAGCTGTGCCAGGAGGATGAGCATCTGTTATTGTTCGCAGTAGTTTTCCTGTTGTCAGATCCCACATTGTGATCTGGAAACATTGAATAGAGGAAGCAGTCAGATGTACTTAAATTCAAAAACGTAAACTAAATCTAAAAACAGAAACACATAACAAATTCACTGTCAGTTACAGTCACAGAATTGAAAAAAATAAATAGTACAATCATTCATTCTCCTGCTATATATACATAGCATCACAGGGAAAATTCATTCCATTTTCTGAAGCAAATTTAAACTGTGTTACATGGTCTGTTTGGTTGTGTTTTTTTTACAGTGTACAGATATGCAAACCCATAGAGCAATCTTCTGGTGGCTTCTGTCATTATTTTCCTATCTATCCTTGTTTTTGCTTTGGTTTGTTTCGTTTCCTCAATTATCTGGTCTTAGCCGTCACTAGCTCCTACGTCACTTCCGCATGACGCCTTATTTTTTCAGCCATTTTGAATGTTCTTTTCCTCGATCCAGCTAAGTGATTTTTTACGCATTTTAATATTGTTGTTCATTTCTGTCTTCGTTTCGTTGATTATTTAGTTTCTTGTTTCGACATGTCTTTCTGGTTTCACAATTTTTTTGCATTATTACTGTTATCGTTTCGCCCATCACCGTGGTTTCATCTGCTTGTATCGCTCATTTGACGTTTTCCTCATCATCATAGACCTTTGTAGTACCTATATGTAGTTCTTGTCCTTGTCACCTGTTCGTAACTGTGGCTGACGAAGGGTAAAACCCGAAACGTCCCTTGTCTCATGTGTACAGTTTACTTGTAAAACTGATTTCATACCATATTATTTTTTAATTTATATATTAATCTTGTACAGTCCCTGTTGAAGCTTAGGGCTGAGACCTAGCCATAATGAGCACCTACAGCAGTATTGCCAAACATCACAATTTTCTACTGGGTTATATCTTTTTTTTCTCCCTCCCCACTGTGCCAGAGCAAATATTTTAGAGCACAAAAAATATGGTGTGCCATCTTCATCATTTAAACCTTTTAACAATCAAAACTAAGAAACCAAATTTTATAATACTCTGTGTGGTTTCCATGGTTCTCTGAAGAGACAAAGACAAAACAGGACAACTGCTCCCTATGACATGTCATAATAGGCTACTAATGTGAGATTGTGCATGTGGATGGCAATCACATCAAGTAAAAAGATTGTGCTACAGAATCCACTGCTGCAAGGGGATCAGCTCCATGAGGAGCAAAAAGGGAAATTAAGAAGAATTATTTTTATAATTCCTTCTGGTTTTTTTTTACGGAAAAATTAATGATTATTTATTTATGCATAATGTATTATACATGTTCTCTTCTTCTTCTTCTTGCGATCGCTTCTTTGATGTTTACAACGTCAGATGAGTTCTCATGATGAACTCGACCGTTGTCTGGAGTTCCTCTTTAGCTCCATACAGCTTTGAGTTTAGTGTTGAGTCATTGGGCCAGTCTATCTTTCTTAACTGGTCGTACAGAGGACAATCCTGTAGAACATGCTCAATTATCTCTAATTGGTGCTCAGCATGTTCTAAATTCTTTTATTTTTTTTTTTAAAAATAAGTGTCACAAAATGCAGCTTTACATAGTTAACATTTTATAATTTATAGCTCCACCCTCAAAGTCTAATATAATCCATAAAATTCCTTGAAAAATTAAAAAACAAAAACTGTGTTTAATATAATTCAGCCAAGCATGTTAAACATAAGCCTAAAAAAATAATACATGAATAAAGAAAAGACAAATATCTCCATTATCAAAAAATGCATCTAATTCTAAAGCTGTCAACAAGCAAAATTCAAACAACACAAGCAATTGTTATAATTCTTTCTGTTTTTTTAGATGACAAGTGTGCTTTATGACTAATGCATTATAAATGATAAAATTAAGTAATAACCAAGTAAAAAAACGTCAAATCTCATGCTGTTTATGCATGTCACATAAGGAATGAATTAACAAATCATGTCTTCAGCATTTAACCCATGAACTTTGATTATTATAAAACTAACATTGTGTTGCTAAAAGAAAATGAGCTTAAAACAAATATTTTTTAATGGGTGTGGTTTGAAGGACTTGGTCAAGCAAAACACTGATTAATTGGTGCTCCAGAGTCATAGAGTTAATTCAGTTTGATTGTAAATTGTGTGTTGTGAAAATAAAATATTTAGAATGTCTAACACTTCTTTTGTTTAGTGTTACACAATAAAGAATCGCATATGGGATTAACTTTTTGGTTTCTGATCTACAGGCATCCAAATCATTTGATGTCATTTGCTTCTGGAGGCCTCCAAAGCTATTCAACGTTAGGATTATGGTGTAAAGCACAAGTACAGAATAATTGCATGCCACGTGGTCTGGTGAGTTTCTGAAATAATTATACAAGTCTTAAGCTGAAGATCATCTTACCTGACCTCTAGCAAACCCACAGAGCAATCTTGTACAGTCCCTGTTGAAGCTTAGGGCTGAGACTGAGCCATACTGAGCACCAACAGCAGTACTGCCCAAACACCACTTCAGCACTTGCTTTGGATCTGTGTGATAAGACCATACATAAAGAGATACATATACATATGCCCATAAGACTTAGGCTGACTATCTCTAGATCAAACACACATTGAGTAAACAATTCTTGGCTAACATAATTCTTGGTATGTCAAAAACAAAAAATAAAGAAAAGAACAATACATAGATAGTGCTCTCAATAAAGCTGTTCACATTTAAATTTACATTAGTTGTCAATGATAAAAAATATAGATAATTATAAAAGAAACAATAAATTCTTAGATTAAACTCCCTTATCTGTCAGATCTTAACTCTTTGACTCCAGAACAACGCTCAGAGCGTTGCAAAATTGTAACTGCCGTGCCACTGTAACGCTCATTTCGTTGTTTTTAGTTTATCACGAATAAACCCCAAAAATCGTCCGTTTAATACAGTTCATATTTTAAAACTCGTAGAATGACTTCCGCTACTATTTAAACAACTAATTTGAGTGTAGTTAAGCAGCACGTGTGCGTGTTTTGAAGTTATTATCACAATTTGTGTGACGATTCACGTGTTTACATTTTTCGTTGTTATTGCTAGAGAAATATGTCACGCTTTATATTTACATTTTCTAAGTCTCCTAAGCGAATAATTGTGTCAAACTACTTAGAAACATTGCTGACATTGGTGATGATTGTTTGGTAGTCACAGTTTGTTGTCAAAAAACAGAATCGGTGCAGAAAAGCTAGACACATTAGATTTAGTTGATCAGTGGGCATAGTCATATTATGGCCGATCGAAAAGCAACAAAACTAGAATTACCGTAACATCTAATCACCAGTCCTAGGTAGAAGATGAAGCTAGGGATACTATTAAAACATTAAACAAATGTAAACAGTTTTTATATGATGTTATTCTTCTTTATTTGTTTGAAAATTACGAAATGCAAGATTGCATAATTTTTTTAATTTTTATAAGGGACCACAGTAAAAAGTGGTGTGAATAACACTAAATGTACTAACTGTGGCCATAAGCAAGGTTTCTTTACTTCGTAAATGGATTACCTTGATGTTTGAAGACTAAATGGAAAGTTTTATTGTTCGTAACAGTAATTTGTCTTTGGTAAGCTCATATTCTACAGTTAACTTTTCAGTGTTTTTCAATTTTACTTGCAAAATGTTTTAAGTATAACTAACATACTTATGTTAATACTACCAAAGACACAATATTTTACAATTCTCTATCTATTTCCCTACAGTTTGGTATATAATAAGTACATGTTCACAGAAAAGATTAAAATAAAATTTACACTAAAAGACAGTACACTTCACAGTTTAGAATTCTTTCAAAAAATAATTACGGCACAGGGTGGAAAATAATTATGGAGTCAAAGAGTTAATGTAACAAACTATGAATTTTCCAGATATGTTCAGAATGACATTACTGAGGCAGTGAAATAAGCAATTAAACTATGAACAGCTCAAATGATCCACACTTAAATTTTTTTTTTAATTATAATTATTCTAGCATGCTGCAGGGAGAGAGATTTTCAAAGACAAAATTATGACAAAGATGTTTAGAACATTAGTTCTCTTTTAGAGAACCATGGTACTATTCAGTGAAAGTTCACAGTGAAAAGTACTTTAGTTCAGCTCCAATGGGATATACTTCTGTAACTGAAGCAAATTTATGATGTTGGGATTTCAGTGTTTTCCTAAATGAAGTAGAAACATGAATATAAGATAAAGAAAGTGACCTGCACAGAGTTTATGGCAAATCAACTCTAAGGAAAAATTTTTGAATAACATAATAAAACACTGAAATACAGAAAGAAAGAAGGAATAACTACATCAACTTCTACATCATGTGAATGTGATGAACTGATACATAATATACCATGCATGAATAAGATAGCTTATTCAGATAAATGAAGGACTGGGCTTTAAAAGAGCACAAAGAAATGGCAAGGGACCAAATGCAAATGGTGAAATATGGGTGAGGCAAAACTTCAAATAGAAAGAAAGACAAATCAGATGATAGAGAAAAATATGGCCATGACCAAGTCGGTGAGAGAGCTTATGCCCTATTTTAAGTGTACCTGGGCACGAACATGGATGATTTCACTGTATCACCTAAACGTACCTTCAACTTCCATTGAGTATAATCTTAACTACTCACCAAATACAAGAACCAGACCATGAGATGTTCCAATAGCAATTAATGATGACACAGCCTAGACACAATGTAATAAAAACACTGATTACATTGCACATCATATGAATTGCTGATCATGGGCAAAAAAATATGAATTGTTGAAATTGTTAGTTTAACACATTAACTACCGCGAGCCGGTGGGACCGGCTTTTGAAATCCTATCATTTGGACCGCGAGCCGCTCAAAGCGTCAATCTATGTTTAGTAATAAAACGAATGAAAAATGTACTGAAACACTTTCTGATCTGGTTCGAGATTTTAAGTTGCCACCGGAAAACAAATTCCCAAAGCATGGTTGTTGTAGAACACTGGAAAATTGATATTATGTTCATATTTTTCTGCGTTTTGTGTTATTTACCAAATCGTGTAAAACTGTTTACCGTGGCAACTAGTGATAGGACCACAAAAAATGCTTGTACATCTCGTCTAACGGCTGAATAGGCTAGAAACATGTTTCAACAATTGACTGATAGATCTAGCGTTGAGGACAAGAGTGAAAACGGTGTGCACATTGATTGAAATAGTGATATTGATAGAGATGGGGCGCAAGCATTTATAATTGTGAAAATATTGCAAGTCCTTGGGCATCGGAGGGCCTTTAAATAGCAACAACCTCTATTAGAGTTACAAATGGTGCTTATTGTAATAGTACATTCATTTATCTTTAAAATGACGTGTAATTCATAAAAATATGTTTACAATTACAAAAACTACAGCTTACTTTGTGCAAACACCTATAGGATGAAAATGGGAAAACAATTTAATTCAGCCACAGTGTGTTTCTCAATTCGGTAGTTAATGTGTTAAAAAAAAAAAGCTACATTAGAAACTGACATTATAGTTGCCTAAGAGTGACGTGAACCAATTTTCTGAACCAGTCAAATACTGTAGTCAGAAGTTACTGTTTTACTTGCAGATTTTACTTCAATAAACAGATGAAAAGTTTTGGACCATAAAGCAAACATGAAAAAGACAGATAGATTAGGTCTACCTCACAAGTATTTAACAGCAGAGAACAGGAGATAAACAAGATACACAAGAACAGATAGGAATGAAGAAAGGAGAGGAATGGAGAAGGACTAGATGTCACAGACATTTTTTTTTTCACTTACAATAGCTGTAGGCATTCCAGCATCCACTCTGTCCTGTAGATGTGAATGGGACAATATTTAGAAACATGTCTTAGCTAAAAACAGTGTCTAAAAATTGATAGTGACTAGGAATTAATTTTAAGATAATTTTAAAGACAGTTCACGTAAGTCAGCAACCTCACCATGCAAACAACCTGCTATAGAAACCAGAATGCACCAGCACATGCATTGTTAGTTCATGTTTCTGTCACGAGAACCCACTACAATGTTCCTTCATCATTATCAAGAGCCAAGTCAAATGGCATAAGCAATCTTTTCCCTTAACTCTGCATATCAATATTACATATATATCCAACACTGCAACATGCTCCATGAATGAGTATAAACATATATCTGTTACACTGCATAGTTCCAGGGGGTTTCCGAAAAGACAATAAAAGAATGGGACAATTACTTCTTTAAGCATGTGGTACGAAGCGACCTAATATGAAGTTGTGCTTGTAGTTGGCAACCTCATTATGTAAAAAAACTTACTTACTTAGTCGTTCCCCTTCTACCGTGAGGTGTAGAGGTTTGGAAGAGAGAGCCCCAGACTATCCTATCGGCTGTCTTCCTCCTGGCCTGGTTCCATTCTAGTCCTCGGTCCTTCAAACTGCTGCAGTACTGCCCAACCTACAGTAATGAACGGGGTAGCATATGGCAACAACCCACTTCTGTCAACGAAAAACTGTTTGGAGATGTCGGGAACCTTGAGTTGACTGCTGCCTTTATTAGAGTCATAAATGTGGAAGTCTGAAGGCGAACGAGGAAGAAGAAGAAGAAGGTCCTTCAAAGATTGTCTAATGTTGTCCTCCCAGCGGTCTCTGGGTCGTCCTGGGGGTCTGGATCCCTGGCTCTTTGTTTCCCGTGCTTGTCAT
Source organism: Oreohelix idahoensis (assembly GCA_024509875.1). NCBI lineage: Eukaryota > Metazoa > Mollusca > Gastropoda > Stylommatophora > Oreohelicidae > Oreohelix > Oreohelix idahoensis. The sequence continues at coordinate 32,893 of JAMPIV010000389.1, forward strand.
GGTAGCCGATCTTTTCCCATTCTGCAGACATGGCCAAACCATCTTAGTTGGGAATTATGCAAAAAAACACTACTATAAAAACCACCATTGCAAGAGCACATGAATGCTTGGTGCAAGCTTCTTGCAAGGGAACCAGCTGCAATGGTGGCTTCGTGCTGCACAAGGAGCAAACAGTGAAATGAATGAATAAGTACATCTGTCATTGATTTTGACATGCATATTTTTCCTGGTTATGACAAGCAGGTAAACTGCAATGCAGTGTATCTATGGACAGAGCTCTTCTAGTGATCTCCATGATTTATTCTTACGTCAAGATTAGATAAAAGCTTAAAGTGTTGCCAAAGATGAAGAACATCCTATTGGCGTGGCACAGTTGTTCACTCTGAATAGACCATTCAATTATCCAATGTGCACAACTACTTGATAGTTATGTTTGTTTAAAAAAAAATTAGTTTCTGTCATACTTAAACAAAATACAGTATCTGACACATCTGCAATGTATACAATTTTAACGTTAAAAAAATTACCCTGGAAAGATTGTAATAATGTGTAATAGCCCCTTCAGTCATAACTGACTATGGGAATGCGCCCCTGAGGTGACAGCCCTCAGCTGCTTATTTTCCTGGTGCTCCTTTCGACGTTTTCTCCTCACCTCTGCTTCTTGTGTGAGCCTCTCTTCGCCCAATCTGAGGTGGCGCCGTAAATAGCATCACCACTTAGTGCGATCGGCAGCTTCATCCTCCCATGTTGCTGGATCCATGTCCAGTGCCCTCATATCTCTCTTGCACACATCTTTGAACCTCAGCTGTGGTCGCCCAACTGTTCTCTTGCCATCTGCTAATTGTCCATAGAAGATATCTTTTGGGATGCGACCATCATCCATGCGGCGAACATGGCCAAGCCAGCGAAGTCTGCGCTGTCTAAGAAGCGTATACATACTTTGAAGGCCAGCACGTGACAACACCTCGACATTTGTCACTTTATCTTTCCACGAGATGCCGAGGATGCGGCGTAGACACCGCAAATGGAAGGTATTGAGCCTTCTTTCTTGCTTAGCATAGGTCGTCCAGGTCTCGCTGCCATATAGGAGTGTGCTGGTGACGCAGGCATTTTATACCGCAGCTTTGGTCTTCATTGTGAGTTTAGAGTTTCCCCAAACACGCGATGTGAGGCGGGCAAAGGTAGCTGCAGCTTTGCCAATGCGGCTGTCGATTTCTGTATCCAGTGAGAGTTTGTCATTGATGGTAGACCCTAGGTATGTGAAGTGGTGCACCACTGCCAATTCATAGTTATCGATAGTGATAACTGGTGCAGCACCCACATCCTGACTCAGCACATTCGTTTTCTTTAGACTTATTGTGAGGCCAAAGTCCTTGCATGCTTTAGTGAAGCGATTCATCAAGCTCTGAAGCTCCTGTTGGCTTTGAGTGACGACTGCAGCATCGTCAGCAAACAACAAGTCTCTTATAGTGACCCTTCTGATTTTTGTTTTTGCCTTCAGCCTTGAAAGATTAAACAGACGGCCATCTGACCTAGTGTGAAGGCATATTCCTTCAGTTGCATCTCTGAATGCATGTTTCAAGAGTAAGGCAAAGAAGATTCCGAAGAGGGTCGGAGCCAGAACACAGCCTTGTTTAACGCCACTTCGTATATCAAAGGGCTGTGACGTGCTTCCAGCATATTGGACTGTTCCCTTCATGCCGTCATGGAATGACTTTATCATTTCCAGCATTTTAGAAGGGCAGCCTATTTTCAGGAGGATTTTAAAGAGTCCATCCCTACTAACCAGGTCGAATGCTTTTGTGAGGTCTATAAAGGCGATATATAATGGTCTTTTCTGCTCTCTTGATTTTTCCTGAAGCTGGCGGAGAGAGAAGATCATGTCTGTTGTTGATCTGCCAGCTCGGAATCCACACTGTGACTCTGGATATATGCGCTCAGCTAACTTGTGTAGTCGCATTAAGATGACTTTGGCAAAAACCTTACCAACAATACTAAGAAGAGAGATGCCTCTGTAGTTATTGCAATCACTTCTGTCTCCTTTATTTTTATACAGTGTTACAATCTTGGCATCTCGCATGTCTTGAGGAATAGTTGTCTCTTCCCAGCACTGGCACAGCATCCTATGCAGGGGATGTAATAGCGTGCTCTTACAGCATTTGATTAAATCAGGAGGAATCCCATCACTGCCTGGTGCTTTGCCAGAGGCCAAGCTATCAATGGCCTTGCTGAGTTCCTCTAATGTTGGTTCGGCATCCAGCTCCTCCATAGTTGGCAGACTGTTGACACCATCAAGGGCTGCAGGCGTAACGGTATTGTCTCTAGCGTAAAGCTCAGAGTAGTGCTCGACCCACCTCTCCATCTGCTTACCCTTATCGGTTAGCTTCTCTCCGCTGATGGTTTTTTGCGGTGCCGTCTTACTTTTACCTGGAAAGATTAGACCTCGGTAAAATTAAAATTACCTAAGTGTGATTACATGCATATGAAAAACATTACCCATTTTAAGGGTTAAGGAAAAAATTAAAGATAATGGACCCCAGTGACAGGTGGGGTGAGTATATAAAATTGGTTATGTGACCTGAGCCATGCATGGATGGCTTGTGCGCAATAATTGCTGACCATTATTTTTGTTGACTGAGTATACATATTTTTTAGGAGTTTTGAATAATTTAGTTCATAAATGCCTAGTAAATGTGGAGAATTATATTTTAGTACTGTGGAGGAACTCAACATGGCACTTGATAACAAAAGTGCTCACTTTCCTAACAGTTCTAAGGATAATGGTGAAAACAGTAGCCCTCATGTCTAGCTGTTAAGAAAAGTATTCCCCCTTAAATTGTATATATTTGTCTGCTGTTATCCATCTCAGGTTCCACTGTGTGCTGGACCATGGTTTGAACTAACTACATACTACACAAAACTGAAGAGCTGAAATGTTTGCAATAATAAAGCTATATCATTTTGATGTAAATAAAAATGTATGATTATATGACATCGCTTTAAAGTCTCTCTTTTTTCTGCAAACAGTGGTACAGGAGAATACGTTTAGGAATAAGAAGACCAGGGGTGAACCATAATGTCACATATTTCACCCCCATACTGCACAAGCTACTATCATTGCTAAATACATCACCAAACACTAGCACCACCAAGGAACTTACAGCAGCTGACTGCAACTGGGCTGATACACTCTTCAGTTTGCTGGGTCTCAACACAGATCCATGAACTGTTGGAATTGGCTTTTTGCCCCTGAAAATATTTAGTACTCTCTCTTCAGTGACATTACAGAATAGAAAAACTATTTCAAAATTCTGTCTTGCCTGTAAGCACGAACTCAAATTACTCTAACAAGAAGTGAATAGAGAGAGAGCAGTAGCTGCAAATAGAAAAAACAAAAACATACAAATATTTTTCATGATATTGATGGTCCCATTAATCCTCTCTTATGTGTGCACTCTTATAAATCTTTCTTCTATGACAACTTGAATAGAAATCCTTCCTTTCAGTCTCCTGATATTTCTTCTCTCGCCCAGACTTTATCAAGTACTTTGTATAATGTCTCTGTAGAGGTGTCAATGTCTGCTTTGATGGTCTATGCTGGAGTGCCATCTAGGCCAGCAGTTTTCACGCCTCTTAGGAGCTTTATGTGGACTCTGAAATACACATTTATTTTGTTCATTCTATTCTCCCAGCCAATTTAGTTTGTAACTGCAGATAATTTTTTTTTAAAACAACTCAGTTTATTTTGAAATTAGGCGTTCTAGACACATCTATGCAAACATTTGCAAATGGGCAAATAATATTTTCACAAAACTGCAATAGCTCTGAAAAACATTTTGTTATACTAGCTATCTCACAGTTCTAACAAATAACTATATGATATCACTGCTGCTATTTCCAAACTAACGATGAAATGTAAATAACCTGATTGATCAATATTAAATCTTTGAAGTCCCAAATATTACAAAGCTTATATGCTTTGTGTTTTAAACCCATTAAAGACCTATTTTAAGAGTCAAAGAATGGAATCTGTATTTACCCATTTTTTTCATATGGCTTACAACACAACAAATGGAAGTTAGTCCTTGCGAACGTAGTTAATCTGATGTTACTTTTCCAGATAACATCAGCGCCAGAACATAAGTAAAGTACAGACTTTGTCATGAATACCTGGCTGTCAAACCACTGATCTAAAACTAAGATATTATACAATGCTGCTTAAATGTACACCTGATAAGCTCACCTAACTTTACGCCTGGAGTCATGACTGTCCTGGCTAGACAATGATGAAGTCTCCCCTGACTCACCAGTCTGGAGAAGATGTAATCCAGTTCTTGGAGCTGTTGCAGATACTGAGATTTCATCATCTTCCAAAACTGATGTGCTATCGTCAGCCTAAAGAACAATCTTATCAGTTAAAAGAAATAAAAAAGAAGTAAGAAATGGCATCATGAATGCAAACACTTTTGCAGGATACCATTGGTTGCTACTTAAAAATATCAACACCAACAGGGAAAATAAAATGCAATTTACTATTAAAAAGAAGAAAACATTAATGAGTTACATTTTCTTTAGAACAAAGTGAAAAAACAGGTCAACTGTTACCTCATTCAGTATGCTCTCCAAAGTTGGGACACTGTCAACTTTTGGAATGTCAAACTCTGAGTCATCAAGCTGTACATCAAATTAAATACAGAATTGAAAAAAACTCAGTTTTGCATGATTCAGTATATACCAAAATTAAATTTATGAAAAAGTAATACATTGATGCAATCTCTCATTATTATATTTATGTTTTAATTTATTTATCTGCATTAGAGGATATGTGAGGATAATGCCCACAAAAATTCTTTCTGGTTGTTTGATTAAAAATGTATAATAACATCACTGACAAAATCCTGAAGAGCTGAAAGAAGAAGAGCATGTATTATTTACACATCTTTCTTCTTCTTTCACACCTTTTTTTTTGCTTTGCTCTTTAACAGCATGGGTCTACCATTGTAGTTGTCCATTTCATGAAGCCTGCACAAATACACTTCATTATGTTCTAGAATGAACTGAAATGACTTACACTGGAAGGTTCAGATACAGAAAATTTGTCAACTTCTTCAAGGATTATAGTTCTGCTGGTGAATGCCATTTTGACATAGTATTCTTGATGATATGCCATGTTTCTAAATCACACAGTAGGACAGATTTTATATTTGTTTTTAACAGCAGTGGTTGGAGAGAACTGAAGGCAAATCTGGCTTTGTTAATCTGGGTATTGACATCCCGATTTGTTCTTCCTTCTCTGCTAATGTTACTTTATAAATAGGTACAGCTGTGCATTTTTTCAATCACTGATCTCCATTGGATCTGTTTGTCCTGTATTAACTGTCATTATTTTTTGTTCAGCAGTAAATTTATTGGTGCTATAGTTTGTTGGCAGTTCCTATTTATAAATATTCTGCTATTTATGCCAGCTATGCAACCTACAAAAATGTAGTTTTTGAAGTGACATTTTAATTAAGATGATAGTAAACTCTATACAGAGTGATACAACAGGAGGCAATGTGATCATAGGAAAAAGTAACTATATTAACTGTCATTTTTTGTGTGTGCATACATTAATTCACCAGTATAGCCTTGTTCTCACTGCACGCACTTTTAAGTTATCAGCCCTTTCCTTCGTGTCATGTTGTTTATATAAATAAGACAAAGGTCATGACTATTAAGCAAAGTTAAAGAAGTAAAAATCCCCACCTGTAAAATGAGGTATCTGAGAAAAGTAGTTACTGCTAATAAAGCACAGAAATGCCTCGCAAGAATTGAAGAGATCATGACAACCATGGCAACAGCACTGATGAAGATATATACTGACAAATAAAGCTGGTTTTGGACATTTTATGATGTGTTCTGGATTAACAAGCAGTATGGGAATACGACCTCCCTTAACCCTAATACAAACCCTGTTTTGGGATTTTTTAAAAATAATAAAAGTCCTACAAGTTAAAAAAACCAAACACAACAACAACAAGCAAATACAAGTTTACCAACAATGAACTCTATAATTCCATAAAAAGACATCCCAGAAGTGCTTCCATTTAATCAGAATCATTAATCTCTTACACTTTGGATATTTATAATGATCCATAATGAAACCCTCACTTATAATTTAATCACTCTAAACGACACTGTCAACGTACTGGTAGCCGCACTGATAGCCACTTGGGCAACATGTAGGCATGCCTGCTATGGTAAAATTCAGTTTTAGCGTAGGCGTTCATCTGGCGATCAAGAGTGATTTTCCTTTACTATGCAGTGTTGCCAGATATTTTCATAGAGTATGTCCAGAAATCGCACTGGTGACGGCCACATGTTCCTTCTAGGTTACTCATGTGTTTGGCAGAATTGCAGACGACGTTCAGCAGTCAATTTATCTGTGCTCTAGTTTGTTGGCAGTTCCTATTTATAAATATTTTTTGCTATTTATGCCAACTATGCAACCTATAAAAACATGGTATTTGAATTCACATTTTAATTAAGGTGGTAGAAAACTATACTTCTTCTTCTTCGTTCGCCCTGAAAAGGACGGTGGTTGCGTTGTGTCTGTTTACAACGTAGCTGTGATATCTGCACCTTTCGGTCGACACATCCGACTTCTGCACGGCATTTTTTAGGACCGGGTTTGCCTTCCCATTTCGATCCACACTCGCTCAGCCAGCCTGCACAGCTGCAGACTGTTTCCAGGACCACCACGTGGAGGTGGAGTGCGGTCTTGACCAGCTCTGGTTCGCTGGTCCTGACGCAGGCAGTCAAGCTATGAGTCGCTGACTGCGGTCTCTATTGCTGCGTCAGAAAACTATACAAAGCAATACAACAGGAGGCAATGTGATCATAGAAAGTAGTCCCCCGTCGATCAAGTGTTTTGGCCCCTTAATCTTCTTTACACTCCGGGGGGGGACTTGCGTCATGACTCCCAAATGTCAGCCTCCTGTTGTCTTGTGCAGACAACTGAACCCACTCCACCTTTGTTGTCGCCAAGAAGTGTGTGAGATCATGATCAGGTAGATCAACTTGAATATTCTCCGCAATGTGGACTGACTCCTGGCTGAGATGATCTAATGTCGTATCCGTAGAAACAGAGTATTGTTGATATATATATTGGCAGAATATATAGGCCTATATATATAGTAATTCACACACACTCAAATTGGGCTAGGCCTACTTTGAATTCCATTTTGCTACTTTTAAATTGTTTTCTAGCTACTTTACTTGAAAATATCAGGCACCACTGCATAGGAAAGAGAAGTCACTATTGATCGCCCGACAAATTTTTTTAATACGTTATAGATTTGGACGGACGTCCTTGGGAGGATCTAATGTCGGTATCCGGGAGTATTGGGGCAGAATATTAGGCCAATATATATAGTTAATTCACTAAACACTCAAATTGGGGGGGGTTTTCTAGATCAGCAAGCAGTAGAAAAGAAACAACATGAGGTTGCGGGGGGGGGGGGGGAGGGGGAACATTGAGAGGAGGAGGAACATTGGGAGAGGGGGGAGAAAAAAAAACAAGTGTTAAATCAAACGATTAGGCCTTCTTTTTACAGTAAACATAGGAAACGCCAAGCGTTCACTATCAAAAGTAGGGTTAATTGTAAAAGGATTAAGTGAATGGTGCACAGGCCTACATTTAAGTATGTCAGTTAAACAATAATGTTAATCAATAGATGATATGTAACCTAACTAAATGAAGATGGACAAAATAGGCCTACATCAAACAGCGACTGAGTGATTGCGAGTTGATTACTGTCATAAAGCTAATAGCATACTAATATAAGGTCGTAGAATTAAAACGATAGTGTCATAAGAAATTACGCAAAAACTATTATTTTCGCACTTTACCTCATCAATATCGAATGACAGGGCACTAATTTTGTCTCCAGACGATCCACTTTGTGCATCTGCTCCGCCTTCTTCCGCCATTTTCGTTGGCAAGATCAAGTAACTCTTGTTTTGAAACCATGTATAGTCTGCTTTGAATTGCATTCATTCTCAACTCCCTCATCAGCTATTCTCGTCTAGATATTCATTCCACGTGAAATATATAGAAAATCAAAAGAAATCAAGCTCAACACCTAGATAAGAATCTTCAACTCAGATGTCAAGGGAGTCCTATTGTACTACACGGAGAAGAATAAAAACATGAAAACAAAGAAGTTGCAGACTTTAATAAATGAGTATTGCGCGGAATGGAAGAAAGGATTACCATGGTATGACAAGGTCACCGACGTGGAACTGAGGGAAAGACCAGTGTAACAAAAGATAAGGAAAAGACGCAGGCGTTGAAATAGGAACCATGTTAATAGTATTACAAAGCAGTTCTTGTTCCGGAATCCCCAGAGGAAGGAAAATAATGGGAGTCCTGAAACACACTTTTCCTTCTTCGTCGTTCGCTCTCAAATAACCACATCAGTCTCTCTTAGGGGTCGTCCACATATGACTTCACGCAGTGGGGGAAGGGGTCAAAATTGCGTTACGAAATGGCAGGGGGGTTTTTGAAAAATGTGACGTCCCACTAGCTTCTTTCATAAATGATGTTCCTACTTTTATCCCCAATAGTTAACTTTTATCCGCATAAGTTATCGTTTATCCGCAATAGTTAACTTATATCCGTAATAGTTAACAACTCCCTCGTGGACGACTTATATTAATATTATGATCTCAGCTCAAATATCCGTTAATTGTTATAATATTTAACTGGTTTAACATACTTTTAATTATATATTTCTGTTTAAACATTGTAATACACACCTTTGAAAAAAAATAATAAAGCAGACTAAATAAACGGTACTGTTTAAAATTAGATTTAAAAAAAAAAAAACTGTAACAAGTTATCACCATCACGACAGCGGTCTGATGAGATAAAGACACAAATATTTAGCTAGTTCAATCAACCGTGTGTATGTATACGTGCGAATGTGTGTGGGTGAAAAAGGGGGAGGGAGGATAAAATGCAAATGATTTTATTTGAGTTGAGTACTGCAAAGATTGAGCCCTATCTCGTGCTGAGACGCAGCACATGAAAGGGGAGACCTTTGTAAAAGCCGGACTAATGAAACACTATTTTACTTAAAAGATTATTTTGTCTGCACTAGTTAACTCACAGTTAACAATTTTGCCGACGGACTGGCTCTTCTGTACATAACCGTAATCAGATGCAAGATAAAATGCAAATACTTGATGAGAGGTCACAGTTAGTGGGTCTGAAAACACCGGGAGAAAACAAAGAGGATTGCAGGAAACAGTTACAAAACTGCACTTGAAGAAACATCACAACAAGATGTAGATTCATACATATGCCCTTGGCTGGAATATAGACAGTTGGAGGAACAGACAATGATATAAGAATATGAAGGCTAGAGGAGCTTTTATCGAATTGGGAAATTTATGGAGACCAAAAGAAGTCAAGTCCCACACGAAAATCACAATCTTCAATTCAAATGGTAAATCAGTCCTATTGTATGGTTCTGACCATGGAGAACAACAAAAACAACAATCAGAAAGCCTAAGACTTTCATAAACGCGTTTAAAAAGGTTGTCTCCGCAGATACTGCCTTAGGAGAATGAAGTGTTCGAGACTTCACAATACTAAGTTAAGCTTCGAGAGGTGGGATAACCAGTTTCCTTCCCACACCCCCCCCCCCCATTTTCTCTCTCTCTCTCTCTCTCTCTCTCTCTCTCTCTCTCTCTCTCTCTCTTCTTTATACTGAAAAGAAACAACGTAATCGAATATAAGTTAGTTAACTAGTCATCATCAACTTTCAACTCCCTTCTTCCTATGTCTTGTTCTTCTGTCACTTACCTGGTTCGTGTCATCAGCTCAGTATCATCAGTATCTCTCAGTGTCGTCAGTCGCTATAACTCTGTCCTCGACAGGATCTCATAATTTTATTTATTCACTTTCTTTCCATACGTAAGAATTACGTGCATACATTACCTAGCATCATCACACGGAGGTGTATGGATGATCTAGTGGTCGAACATTGTATGAATAAGTAGTGAAGTAGTATAATACTCAGGAGCTCAGAACACATACGTCCACCTGCCTCGAAAACACACAGAAAAGTCACAGAAAGATCGCTGACTTCTGCAGAGGGCAACTCTAGACGTCTGCTACTCAGCCCCTAAGGCAATGACGTAATTTCCTGTAACCAAGGGTCACCGGTCATAAACAAATATAACTACTTGTCAAACCGTTTTGATATCGACAGACATGTTATGAATTTAACTCATAACAGGTTAGAACAGGTACTGGTTACCCCACCTGTCAAAACTCAGCATAGTATATTGACGTCTCTTACGTCTCACTCTTCTACGGCAGTATGTGCTATGAGACTACCTTTATTTTGAACCCATTTATGAAAGTCTGAGGCTTTCTGATTGTTTTTTGTTGTTCTCTTTGTTTAGAGCCATACAATAGGACTGACTTGACATTTAAATTGAAGATTCCGATGTTTGTGTAGGACAAATTGTACTCTTTGTTTACAGTAAAGTAATACAATGTACAAATTATAATATAAAATGATTGAACTGCACAGTCCTGTACCGTAATAAGCAATGAAACGTAAGTGTACTCTATTGTATCGCTCTGTATAGAATTGCCTATCATAGTATTTGGTTTGGTTTTTTAACCATGCACTTGAAAACTGGTGTTTGTCGTGTTCACAGGATACTCAGTTCAACCCCATATGGGTTATAATTAGGGTATGGTTTGGTTTGGTTTTTAATGACTATCTTCACTGCACATGGACAACTCCATCAGTGCTCCGATCTCCTCCCTAAGATCACACTAAGAAGATCTCAGCACAGTGCACGAACTCCGTGGCACCGGCGAGAATCCCAATGTGTGTATATAGGAATCACACATTCTATAAATATTTTTGTGGTGGGTAGGTTTCTAATGTTAAAATTTTTGCCAAGGCAGCTGCGTTATGGCTTACTCTACGATTTCCAACTGCTGTGGGATTTTTAACGTTCACAACCTGCACACGGGACTTTCTATTTCTCACTACCCAGGAGACAAAAATTAGGGGGGAGTATGACATTATTAGGTCCACTGGTTCTAAAAAAAATTCAATAAGTTATATTCCCTCTACTAGGAATCTGTTACGGGGTGTGACTGTCTTCTGATATTAAGGGAATCTGTTGTTAGTTATCCTTACCAGATACAGCCCCGTTGGACGTGAGTTATTGGGTTGCTCGTCAATAATTCTTTAGGTATTATATTCATCTCTACCATTTCGGCTTATAGTTCAATTGCAGATTTAGAGCCGTTATTGTGTGATTCAATTATTATTATTTAATTCAGTGTCGTTCATTACTTCATATTAATTCTCCAGCAGTGTGTATTAGTTTTATGATTAATCTTGTAGATAAATGTGATAGTCTGGACTGACCTTGCAAGGGTTACATCAACAGTCACAGCACATGGTTGAACTTGAATAATTCAGGCAATTAAGACAAGTTCCATTGACGACTGAATATTTAATACATGTCCTCTTTCCCAAATGAATACAGAACGTTTCACACAATTAATACTTGGCATTAAACATAGTTCTAGGATCTACTCAATGTTCATCCTACAGACATTGCACGTCTGAGTTAACCGTTAATTCTATTGCATGTTAGAGTCTGCAACCAACCCTTTCCAATCCGTCTCTTGGAATTATTATCACTTATTAATACTCGTGATATCCTTATTTAATATTCATATATTCCGTCTATGTCTACTTATTCAATACTTTGGCTTTCCTAGCCAGGCTTTAACTGCCATATATATATATATATATATATATATATATATATATATAATATATATATATATATATATATATATATATATTATATATATATATATATATATATATATATATATATATTATATATTATTGCCCAGTCTTTATACACATATCCTTATATCGGCTTAAAAGCCAGAACACAAACGGTTCTACACTTGAGTAAGTGGCTATGCCACACATTTGAAACACTTTCCATAAGTGGCTACGCTACACATTTGAAACACGGCCATCAGGCCCGCAGGCCACACGAGGACTGCGGTTACTAGGGTTGACGCGTCATACATCGATTTGCGCGATTTCCAGTATTAATTCAGCTGAGGTGGTTCGTGGTGCAATCATGCGAATGTTTGCAACCATTCACATGCCTGCAACCCCGAAACAATCCTCAACAGAATCGAACCCGGTACCTTTAGAATTCGAGGCGGACGCCATTTCTCTTAACCACTCTGACCACAAAAATTAGGATATATAGTGTTCATTATTCTATATAGCGCATTGCATTGTTGTTTTTCTTGTGTGTTGGCTCTTCCATGCTGTAATTTATCTGCCGTTTGTTGTGGCATTGTTTAATGTCTATGGTGTTTGTAATGTATCTTCTTCCATGATACTATATTGCTTTCTCTCACTTTTGACATCCTTTTAAATGTATCTACTGGGCGTTTGTTGGTTTTTGAATTGGTAGTTTTTTTTTTTTTTTGGTTTGATTTTTTTTTTTAATTCTTGTACTGATGTTGTATAAACATTTTGTATTTATTTTTATTTTTTGTGTTTTTGTTTTTCCTTATCATTCTCATTTGTTCTGGTTGTTATATGTTGGTTCTTGTTTTGACAATATACAATTTTATAATGTTGTGTAGCTCCCTGGGTAGGACAATTTTTTCGTACAGTTTCTAGTGATGATGGAGAGTTTTTTGTTCTCAATAAGTATTCCATGAGTGGTTTTCTGTGCTGTTCATATGTGTTGCGTGATAAATTCTCGCAACATCGTTTTATTTCAATATCTATTTTATAACGCAAGGGCAACAACTGCTTGAAATTTATAGTTACTTTTCTCGGTAAGCATTTGTCTTCTCGCGTTGGTATCGAATGCAGTTAAGTTTGAGCTGTGGTCATTTTGCGCTGGACTGCGCATGACTTGTCTTGCTTCTTGGTCGATCGGTTTCCGCCCACCACTAGTGGTGTGAGCGATTTGGAATGGCGAAAGAGATGCCTCGTTGAAGAGGGGATCTCCGCTATTTTTTGTTCTTTCAGGGATGTGTAGTCCTCTTAATGGATATTTCGTTTATTCGAGATAATACCTCTAGTGTTTCCCACATGCCGGGAGGCGTGATATTTCTGTGTATTTCATGAAAGCAAGGTAAATTGACTTTTTCATTAACTCTATCGATTTTTGGTCGTGAACGATTTCTGGTTCATAGCCTGTCTTCGAAAGTCGTCGTCACGAGATGTTTTCCTAGCTCACATGTCGCTGTATTGTGCGGCATCGGTTGATGCAGGTCCCAAGGACTATTACTTGCTACTTGGTTACCTGAACTAGGTTTGAAAAACCTTTATTATCTAGAGGATATTTTTGAGGACATTATTTATACTTCGGCAGACGTGTCTGTCTTGCTGAAGTCAGACTAAGGAGAGTGAACTGATCTCATATATCTGGTTATCTCCTGGCTGTTATAGAAAAGGATGGAGTTTTTCACCTGACTACATTTACAGCACTATGAAATATAACATGCATCTGACTCATCATTGTAATGCTGTCTACCGTCTATTGCTGTATTGAATGTTGCTGTGATAATGACTGTTTGATGTGTCTACATATTCGCGTAACCATTTTGTCACTGTGGCGTCCACAATAAATAATGAAGAAAAACGTCAACGGCTGTTTCAAGAATCATTGACTTTATACGTCGTGAGTTTACTGACGTCCTATGTGGATTGCCCTGTTATTTTTGTATGAACATTGTTTTGACTGAACACATCTGCACACTACACAAAACCAGACATGCGGATACCATCCATCATCATATGGCATCACGCATCATTTGGTGGCCATAAGCTGGGTTGATCTGGTACCAGCAAACACGGGGTCCCTTACCCACTTCATTTTCAACAAGAATTTATCAGCATCCATCAAGAAATTAACATTCTTCAATACAGTCAACATCTTCACCATTTTCAAAGTACTCGGCGTTGCCCGGTAAAAGTCAAAATTTCAATTTTTTGACGGAAACAAGAATTTGACAGTACCCGGCGTTGTTACATGTTGCCGGATAACTCGGACTGCTGTTATCTTTTACGCAAGTCAAGCAAGTTGCTGCTGTCAAGGTTCCAGTGCTGTCGTTTTTGTGAAGGTCAAGTGCCGGTTGAAACGGGTTGTTTTCTGAAGAAGGCCAAGTACCGATTTCCATCAACTTACTTTTGGATTAGAAGGTCAAGTGCCGAAACAACTCAACACACAGTATTTCAGAAGCTCTTGTACCATCGTGTTAGCAGTGGAAGCAGTTCAGATGTGCCATCATCGTTGGAGCTTCGCTCTTTAGGACGTTGATTGACATCCGTTTTTCTGCTGTTCGACGATTGGAAGCCTATAAGTTAAGTGGCCTGTTTGTATGTAAACTGTGCCCTTATACTTCTGCTGAGTCTTCTGTGTATCATCTCATTCTATATGTTATATGTCTATATGTTATTTGTATATTTATATGTTTATATTTCAGCGGGTTCTCGGTTGGGTGGTGTCTCCGTTAGATTATGCCACGTCATAGAGGTCGTCTATTGTGAGCGTTTTCTGTAGGGTTTGCAAATTTCCGATACTGGAATTTGCTAAGCGACTTCTGTTGCTATTTATGTTAGCTGTGATGACATGTTTTAATATTGTTTTCGTTATTATTTCACATTCTTTAGTTTTGTTTTGATTTGTTTGTATTTGTTAGCCTACTCTTGTCTATAATTTAGTTTCATACAACATTTTTGTTTATACACTGTGGTGTCATGTATTTTGTTTAATTATAGCGCAGATATCGTCACATTTTTTGTGATATGTCATTAATTTCTGCTTTATTTTTAGTTGATTTCTGCGAACGTTTTTGTATTGTTGCTGATCTTTGTTATTGTTTACATTGTTTGCATTGTTTACATTTTCAATGTTTACATTCTGCATGTGTTTACATAGTCATTGTTTACAGTTATAGTAATTAGTTAATGGGCTATGCTAATGCACTGTTACTACTACACTGATGATAAATGAATGATGAATAGTGTTGTGCACTATTGAATGAGAAGTGCACTTATGATCAAGAATTGATTGGTGATATTTCATATACAAGTTCTTTGATTGGAGACTTGTTTCCCACAGAGACTGGGATAATATAAGGTGATGTGAATATACAAGTGCTTAATTAAGACTTGTTACACTTAGGTTTGAAATAAATTAGTTAATTATTTCAGGTTTTGGACTCATATGTTAGACAACATGTCTACATTTGAGCACTTTATTGAGCAGGGTAAATTGCTTGGGAAGACTGGTGATAAGTTAGAAGATTTTGCAACTGCTCGATATGATAAAGCAATGGAAGCTGAACAAAAGAAACTGCAGATGCAGGTGGATGAAAAAAGATTCCAAATGGAAATGGAAAAACAAAAAAGGGAATCAGAAGCTGAGGAAAGAAAACTCCAGCTAGAGGCTGAAAATAAAAGACTTGAAAAAGAGGCTGAAAATAAAAGACTTGAAAAAGAGGCTGAAAATAAAAGACTTGAAAAAGAGGCTGAGAATAAAAGACTTGAGAAAGAAGCTGAAAGACTTCAAATAGAGGCTCAGGCTGAGGAGAGAAGATTACAGAGAGAATCTGATGAGAGGAAAGAGAAAGCAAAAATGGAACATGAAGAAAAGGTCTTAGCTTTAGAGTTGGAAAAATTGAAATTGATGAACATGAGTAATGGTAATGATTCAAACAAGGGTTCATCTTCTGGTAAGGCTAATAATGATACTTTTAAGATTAAGTTACCAACATTTAGTCCTTCCAGTGATGACATAATGTTCTATCTGGACAGATTTGAACAAGCATGTACAGCTCATAACATAGACAAAGCAAAATATGTTTATCAGTTATCAGGGATACTGACAGGTAAAGCTCTAAGTATATTAAATATGGTGGATGAACCTGACAAGAACAATTATGAGGTTGTCAGGGCCGCTCTGTTAAAGAAATATCAGCTTAACGAAGACGGCTATCGTCTACAATTTAAAAACATGTTACCTGAAAATGGAGTTGAATTCTCCGAGTTTATTGCAAGAATACGCATTACTTTCTCACGATGGGTTGAACTATCTAAGACGGCAAAAACTTATGAAGGACTTATGGACTTAATACTTAGAGACAAAGTCATGTCGTCTGTCAATGAGTCTTTCCTTGCTTTCCTTCATGAACGTAAACCTAAAACAATAAAAGAAATGGAAGATTTCTGTTGCCAATACGTAACTGCACACCCACACATAACCATGGGTAACTCTAAGGTGAAAGAAGGTTTACCAGTTGCTTCGGCAGCTCCGTATGGCCAAAACTTTGCTCGTAGATTCCAACAAAATTTTGATAGAAAGATGCTGTACAACAGGAAACTGAGGGAGCCTGTAATCATGTTGTTGATAGTAAAAACTTTGACGCTGTCACTGGTTCTGCTTTTGACTTTGAGAGAGCAAACAAATGCCCCCAATGCAGTACTTTATTCGAACCGGGTACCATAACTACTTTGAGTTGTGGTCACCCACTTCCCGCTCTTCCTGCTGCTGTTGCGCATGACGGGAGGGGTTCTTTAATTCTACATAAGGGTCTTGTTAATGATACTCCGGTCTCACTACTTTTCGATTCCGGATGCACCACTATTGGTGTTAGACAATCGCTTGTAGATCCATCTTGTGCTACAGGAAGGGTTATTAAATGTGTCACATTTGGCGGCACTCTAGAAAAATATCCTACTGCTGTAATTCGCATTGCCACTCCTTTCTTTACTGGAGATGTGCTTGCTTGTCTCTTACCTAATCCTATTGCGGACCTTATTATTGGTCGTATTCACGGAGTTAGGGAGTGTACCCCACAGCAGATTGCTGCTTGGGAAGATAATAACATGCAAGCTACAAATGCAGTAGTTACAAGAGCACAAGCTCTACAAACACCCGAAACATCACTGAATAGTGATAATGAAGTTGATAGCCAAGATAGTCACTTAGTAATCACTCGTGACTCTTTCATAAAATTGCAAGAAGAAGATCCTTCTTTAAAAAAATTCTTCGTTCTTGCGAAGAAAGGTGATCCGAATCAGGATACAAATAGAAAATCTTGGATTGCAATGAGAAACGGCGTACTTGTACGTATGGTACAAGATTCGACTACGTCGGCACATTCGCAAATTCTTGTTCCCAAGAGCATGAGAGTGCAAATAATTACAACATGCTCATGACTCGCAATGTGCTGGACATATGGGTTTTGCCCGTACGAAGTCGAGAGTCCTTGCGGCTTTCTTTTGGCCTTTTGTCAATAAGGACATTCGTATTTACTGCCGATCATGCAAGGTATGTCAGGAGGTCAAATCTAGAGGGACCACGACATGCTGCGCCTATCCAGGCTGCTGACATTCCTATTCGGCCGTTTCAGAAAATGGCCATAGATATTATTGGCCCTTTTAAGGTCAAGTCGGCCAGAGGACATCAGTTCATCCTAACATGTGTCGATACGTGCACACGTTGGCCAGAGGCTATTCCTCTTAAGAGCATATCTACTACAGATATCGCAGATGCTCTTTGTTTGATAGTTTCTCGCTTGGGGTTCCCCAGAGAAATATTGTCAGACCATGGCACTCAACTCATATCTGACACTATGTCACAGGTAATGTCTACCTTACATATTGAACGATCTCTCAGTAGTATCTACCATCCTATGTCTAATGGGTTAGTTGAGCGTCTGAATAGAACGCTCAAGACTTTGCTTGGTAAGATAATTCAAGATCATCCTCAAGATTGGGACAGGGTTTTACCCGCGGCTCTCTTTGCCTATAGAGAAGTCCCTAATGAACACACAGGATTTTCTCCTTTCGAACTTGTCTTTGGCGCGCGTCCACGCGGCCCTATGTCTTTATTACACGATCTCATCACTGCCGATGATATTAGCGATGAAACTCAATCCTCATATGAGTATGTCATTGCTCTTAGACAAAAGATCATTGAGGCATGTAAGCTAGCAACTGCTTCATCAGAAATTGCTAAAGAGAAGGCAAGGCAGTTTGCTAATAAGAATAGATGTCTACGACAACTTTGTCCAGGTGACAAAGCATTCGTCCTACTCCCCAGTAGGGAAAATAGACTTCTTATTGCATGGAAAGGTCCGTATTGCAATAGTCTCTCGGATTTCCGATGTTGACTATGTGGTCGATATTGATGGAAAGCATAAAACTTTCCACATAAACATGCTTTCGGAATTTCACGAACGTCCGGACTATTTGCTGCCTATTTTCCAGGCAACGGATGATGCTCCTGCACCTCACGGTCATTATTCATCCCTGTCTGTCATACAGGATGAGGAAGCTACCTTCTCTGATGTCAATCTTCCCCTTCCAGTGGTTCCATTACATTCCACGGAATCTTGGAAAAAACGTTTCTGTTTCTCCTAATCTTTCTGGTGACGAACATCGACAAGTCTCGTCGATGTTACAAACATTTCAGGATGTTCTCACTGACATTCCTGGACACACAGATGTCATAGAACATGAAATAATTCTTACCGACAATAATCCAATTAGGGTTAGGCCGTATCCTATTCCTATACACTTTCAGTCGCAGGTGGAAAAGGAATTGGATGAAATGATTCAATTAAATATAATTGAACCATCGACTTCACCATATTCTTCTTCCATGGTTATTGTCCGGAAGAAGGATAAGAACATACGAATTTGTGTTGATTATCGCAAATTGAATCAGGTCACAAAAGTTCGATGCTGAAACCGATGCCTTTGTTAGAAGATCTACTGATTAGACTTTCTAATTCTAGATTCTTCACTAAACTTGACTTGTCTAAAGGTTATTGGCAAGTGCCTTTAGCAGAGCATGCCAAACCTCTTACTGCTTTTTCTACACCTAGGGGTCTATTTCAATGGAATTTTATGCCTTTTGGTCTCATGAACGCCCCTGCAACTTTCGTTCGCATGATGCGTCGAATTCTGTCACATCGTTCGGATGTCATCGCATACTTAGATGACATCTGTCTCTTCAGTGATACCTGGGAAGATCACTATTTAGGGTTATATGACTTACTGTCCACTCTAACGTGAGAATAATTTGACAGCAAAACCTTCTAAAGCTTTTGTTGGTTTTGGTGAAATCTCTTTCCTGGGTCATCGTGTTGGTCATGGTCTCTTGAAGACAGAAGACCACAATACTTCCAAAATACTGAACATCTCTGTTCCTAAAACGAAGAAACAAGTTAGGAGTCTCTTAGGGTTAATTCAATTTTATGGGAGATTTATTCCAAATTTATCTTCGATCATGGCACCTCTCTCAACATTGTTGAAGAAAGGTTCGCCTAATCTGGTCCGTTGGTCTGAAGAATGCCAATCTTCATTAGACCAAATCAAGAATATATTTTCTTCTCCTCCCATCTTAAGATTACCTACTCTTGATAGGACTTTTGTTCTTCGGAGTGATGCTTCATCCACTGGGATTGGAGCAGCACTGATGCAAGAATATGCAAATACTCTGCATCCTGTTATGTACATTTCTAGAAACTAAATGCGGCAGAGAGGAACTACTCGGTTTTAGACCGTGAGTTGTTAGCGATGGTTTGGTCAATTCTAAAGCTACAAAGATTCCTCCTGGGCGCACATTTCATTCTAGAGACTGATCAGAAAGCTCTTACAGCTATTCAGACTAAGAATTTGAAGAGTTCGAGATCCACTCGATATGCTATAGCTCTTCAACCTTTTCACTTCACGGTACGAGCTATCCGTGGTGCGGATAATGTGATGGCTGACATTTTGTCTAGATGCCCACATGACTCTAACTAATACTTCTGTCCTATATTCCTATATATTACAGAGTCATAACACACCTATATTACTACAATAGATTAGCACATCTGTACTCACTTTATATGTACACACTATCGTGCTTTGTTGTCATCTTCTTCTGTTCGTTTTAAGATGATAGAGGAGGACTGAGTAGTTAATATAAGGGCCGTTAGTTTACTAAACAGCCACAATTATTAATAATGTATTGTACCTTATGAAGCATATTAGTTATTAATTAGCATTATATTGCTTGTACTTTCTCAGAATGTCATTGTTGAGCTGAGGACTTACCTTACTAGTATCAAGCATGACGAGTTCTAGATTGTGTACTTACCCTCGGAATACCAGAGCATATGTCCTGGATCGTCATGTAGTTTAACTTTACTATGTACTTATGTCATTACATGTCAAATAATGTACTATTTAAATTTTCCTATCAGATTTGTACATCCATTTTTAAAGACAATATTAGAGTATGCTGTTTAATGATGATTATAGTAACTTGCATACGTATATTGTGTTTACATGCTAACGTGATGTGTGTTGGTGACACCTCCCCGATGTGAATATTTTTTGAGACATATATATTTTTCTGTTGAGGTATATCCTCACCAGACACTCTATATTTAGCCTCATGTTAGGCAATTTAATTAATTATCAGCGCATAATTCGTGCGTTTTGAGCCGCTTATCGCATGCTCTTTGATATTTAAAAAAAAAATATGTTCCACATTTTTTTTTTTATCGGGAGGAGGTGGTGATATGTTGCGTGATAAATTCTCGCAACATCGTTTTATTTCAATATCTATTTTATAACGCAAGGGCAACAACTGCTTGAAATTTATAGTTACTTTTCTCGGTAAGCATTTGTCTTCTCGCGTTGGTATCGAATGCAGTTAAGTTTGAGCTGTGGTCATTTTGCGCTGGACTGCGCATGACTTGTCTTGCTTCTTGGTCGATCGGTTTCCGCCCACCACTAGTGGTGTGAGCGATTTGGAATGGCGAAAGAGATGCCTCGTTGAAGAGGGGATCTCCGCTATTTTTTTGTTCTGTCAGGGATGTGTAGTCCTCTTAATGGATATTTCGTTTATTCGAGATAATACCTCTAGTGTTTCCCACATGCCGGGAGGCGTGATATTTCTGTGTATTTCATGAAAGCAAGGTAAATTGACTTTTTCATTAACTCTATCGATTTTTGGTCGTGAACGATTTCTGGTTCATAGCCTGTCTTCGAAAGTCGTCGTCACGAGATGTTTTCCTAGCTCACATGTCGCTGTATTGTGCGGCATCGGTTGATGCAGGTCCCAAGGACTATTACTTGCTACTTGGTTACCCGAACTAGGTTTGAAAAAACCTTTATTATCTAGAGGATATTTTTGAGGACATTATTTATACTTCGGCAGACGTGTCTGTCTTGCTGAAGTCGGACTAAGGAGAGTGAACTGATCTCATACATCTGGTTATCTCCTGGCTGTTATAGAAAAGGTTGGAGTTTTTCACCTGACTACATTTACAGCACTATGAAATATAACATGCATCTGACTCATCATTGTAATGCTGTCTACCGTCTATTGCTGTATTGAATGTTGCTGTGATAATGACTGTTTGATGTGCCTACACATTCGCGTAACCATTTTGTCACTGTGGCGTCCACAATAAATAATGAAGAAAAACGTCAACGGCTGTTTCAAGAATCATTGACTTTATACGTCGTGAGTTTACTGACGTCCTATGTGGATTGCCCTGTTATTTTTGTATGAACATTGTTTTGACTGAACACATCTGCACACTACACAAAACCAGACATGCGGATACCATCCATCATCATATGGCATCACGCATCAATATGTCTTGCATGTTAACACATAATGTGCAATGGGGTTCTCCAGTCATGTTATACTTCTTCTTTCTTCTTCTTCTTCGTTCACCCTCAGATGTCAACTTGAATAAGTTCAAAGAA
Source organism: Oreohelix idahoensis (assembly GCA_024509875.1). Lineage (NCBI taxonomy): Eukaryota > Metazoa > Mollusca > Gastropoda > Stylommatophora > Oreohelicidae > Oreohelix > Oreohelix idahoensis. The sequence goes on from JAMPIV010000389.1 coordinate 54,744, forward strand.
AGCAGTGGTCAGCCTGAGGCTGTTGATATCTCCGTAGATTTTCTCCAGGAATGGTACTGGTGATGGCCATATGCGTCTTCTCTGTTCCTCATATGTTGGGCACCTTTGAAGCAGATGTTCGGCAGCCATTTTAGCGGTGCCACAGTCACACTCATCCGTAGTTCCTATCTTTAATTTGTTGTACAGATGGTATCTCAATCTGTTATGACCAGTGCGAAGTCTGAAGATTACCACTTGTTCACTTCTGCTGAGCTGGTAATACGGATCATTTTTTGTGTGGCCTGGATGCTCTTCTTCCCACTTGTGCCTGTATCTGCGCTTGATAAAACTCTTGGACTCCTCATAGGTTATATTTGTGTCCAGCTGAGGAAGTTTTCCGCCCTCCTTTGCCAATCTGTCAGCCTCTTCATTTCCAGGGATGTTGCAGTGAGAAGGGATCCACTGTATCACAACTCTTTTGTATTGCTGACATAGTCTGTGAAGTGTTACTCTTAGGTCATCCAGTTCAGCATTTATTTGACTTTTCAGTGTTGTAATCACTGACAGCGCATCTGAGAAGATAACTACTGGTCTCTCCGAGCTTTTTTCTGTCATTAGAATTTCTGATGCAGTTTTTATGGCCTCTGCCTCTGCTCTGAAGTTAGTTGAAAATTTCCCTGTTGCGACTGCTATCTTTTTTTGTGTGCCATTGCTTAAGCTCAGGAAGACTCCTCTACCCCCATCTTCTGTTGCATTAGTTGCTGATCCATCTGTGTACGCATGGATCCAGATGTTGCTTGGGTAATGTTTCTCTATATATTTTGTGGTTAGGACTCTCCTTTCTGTTTCAGTTTGACTGTTCTTTCTCTCAATACCAGGAACATTTTCTATCATTTCAGGGAAGCACTGTTGTTTCCAAATTGGTAGCTTGAGTGCAGTACATATTGGCGTAGCTGTTGATATTGCATTTATGGGGTCTGCTCTCATCTTTGTTTTGACTGTCTCTACAAAGTTGCTTCGCTTCAGTCTTTCCCTTCCAAGTCCATTTATCCTCTGGTGCATTGGGTGATCTATCAGCCTCCTGAATTTCTCGGCTTGTTGCTGGGCTCTGCTATCTCTTCTATCCTCCATAGGCTGGAGGTGAGTAATCTTTTCCAACTCTTTTATTGGTGTTGATTTTATGCCCCCAGTGATGATTCTCATTGCTTGGTTTTGGGTTCTGTTTATTTTGTCAAAGTTCGACTTAGCGGCTGTTGACCATGCTGCAATGCCATATTCTAAGACTGGTCTCACTCGCCCAGTATACAGATTCTTTAGTACTCTCTCGTCTGCTCCCCAAACCGTGCCAGCAAGTTTTTTCATGATTGCCATTCTCTGCCTTGCTCTTGTCCTGTTTTTTTCAATCTGGGTTTTCCAAGTCAAGCAGCGATCAAAGGTAATGCCTAGGTAGTTTGGGTTTTCATCAAGATGTAGATTTTTCCCATTTAGCACCAATTTGGAGATCTGTGGTTTGTTAGAGAGAGAAAACACTGTGAATGATGTTTTCTCCTCATTTATCTTTACTAGCCATGCCTTGGCCCACTTCTCCAGTGATGTTAGGGCTTGCTGCATCCGAATGCTTGCCGTAGAGATATATTCCTCTGAGATCCACAGGGCTAAGTCGTCTGCAAAGGAGGCATTGTGGGTTCTTCTTGGAATATTCTCTGATATGTCATTTATATATGTGAGGAACAATGTGGGTGACAGGACTCCCCCTTGGGGAACACCCTGCTCCAATACCATCCTCCTACTGGTCTGTCCTTGTAGTTGGACTCTGGCCGTTCTATTTTCAAGATAGTGGCTGATCCATTTGAACATTCTCCCACACACTTCACTTCTTTGCAGCTTGACTTTCAGTCCATCTTTCCACACTTTGTCAAATGCTTTTTCTAGGTCCACCCAAACCACCAGTGTGTGCTTTTTTTCTTGGAAAGCATCCTCAATTTTCTGAGTTATATAAGTGATCTGGTCTTCAGTGGATCTGTGTTTCCTGAATCCTGCTTGCTGTGGGGCTAAGAGATGTTTTTCCTCTAGATGCCACATAAGTCGAGTATTTATTATGCGCTCCATCAATTTTCCAACACAACTAAGTAGACTGATAGGTCTGTAGCCATTTGGTTCTGTCTGAACTTTGTCTTTCTTAGGTATTGGAATCAGTATGGCATCTTTCCATGCCTGTGGTACAATTCCTCTTTTCCAGCTGCAGTTTAGGATGGCCAGAAGCTTCTTTTTTGCCTTTGTTCCTAGGCCTGTTAGCATTTCATTGGTTATCCCATCTTTTCCGGGTGACTTCTTTTTCTTTAGCGCCCTCATTGCCTCTTCTAATTCTTGCATTGTTAACTTTGCCATCATGTGTTCTTCTGGTGCAAGCTTTTTGTTATCATGATTCCTTTGTTCATCAATGATGGCCTTTCTTCTGTCTATAGGGACATCAATGTGGTTTGCACCAGCATAGTGTTCCATGAGTGCATTTGCAGCTTTTTTTCCTGAGAGCATATTTTCACCTTGTTTGATTGTGATGTGATTTTTGTAAGGTTCTTCGTTGTTCAAAGCTCTAACTAGTTTCCACAGCTTGTTCCCTTCTTTATCTAGGTTGAGATTTTCTGTTGTTTGCTTCCAGCAGTCTCGTGTTGTTTGGTTTAATGTTCTTCTGTACTTTGCAGTGGTTGCTTTGAGCAAGATGTTTGCCTCAGTTGTTTGTTCTGTTTCTGCCGTGTCTCTGGCTTGTGTTACCTCATCTTCAAGTTTTTGCAGATCTTCATTCCAATATGGTTTATAGTTTTTTCTTGCCCTTCTCGGAATAGTCTCAATAGCTGCTTGAAGTATTGCTCTATTAAAGCTTTCAACCATATTTTTCATGCTGTTGTTTCGTGTGTTGATGGTTTCGCAAAGGCTGTCAGTCAGCACTGCAAAACTGTCCCAGTCAGCTCTTTTGTAATTCCATCGGGGCAATGGTTTCACTTCATGGGGAACATACTCCATATTAACCACTAGCTTTATTGGTCTGTTGTCGCTGCCTGCTAGTTGGCCAAGTACCTGTCGGTCAATTTTGTGAAATATGTCCCCTGTGGCAAAAGCTAGGTCTGGAGTGGAAGTGGTGTGCCATCTTCTAGAGTAGAAACTGGGTTTATCATCTGGCCTGTTGATAAGGTGAAGATTTGTGTCTATCTCCCAGTCCTCCACTTCCTCTCCTCTACTGTCTGTATCCAGATATCCCCATCTTTCCGAGTGGCTGTTGAAGTCGTCATGTTATACAGAATGGTTCCTCCACCATGAAATAGTCTGTCCCTAGTTGAAGTCTAGTCAGTTTTCTATTGCATGGTATTTTTATTTCTCTAGATATCTTACATGTCCGTGTTGGATCTTTTAGCAGTTTATAGGTATGTCTGCCTTTATGGCTTTGCTTCCAGTTTTCTGTCCATTCCAACAGTGGCCAAAATTCAGAGTATCTACTGAAGGTCTTCAAAGGTATCTACTTTTCGCTCAAGATTACTCTTGGCAGAGATTTGAATTGGAGAATGATGCTTCAATTCCAGAGAGTCTCATAGGAGTTTAAGAAATCAAGTACTAGCGCTGATATTATCCAGGCCGTAATAAACTTTTTATCTTAAAATACCTTCTATGAGGAGAAGAGAATTTTGCCCGTTTGATGAGCCCCCAACTGATTTAAATCAGTAAAATATTACTTCAATAGCTCTTTTTGTGTGTTTTCAAAATGACTGAGACATACGGGTGCAGTTCACTCAAAATGATTAAATCAACTATAAATTTGTCTATTTACAGATAACAAATTTAGTAATCAGTTATCTTTAACAGGCTTTAAATAAATAAAAATATTGATGGACAAAATTTAGCCTTTAAGGATTCATCACATGTCATGATCTGGTTATGGTTTTGAAAATGTTCTTAAAGAGTTCACTTGGCAGCTCTGAATGGATACTTAGTTGCCAGTTAGGTGTCAGTTGGCTTCTGCTCCAGCCGATGTTGGTTCCTTGCAGGTTGTAGACCTCCTGAGATTGGGTCTCCAGACACGAAAATCAGGTGTCCCTCCCTTTCATTCCACCATCCCATCTGCCTTAGAACTTTACCCTCTCTGAGCATTAATGTTAAATTCAGTGAGCGGAAAACACGCATTGCATTTATATAAAACAAGTTTACATATACTTATGAATGGTTAAAAGGGTTTATATAATAATTATGTACATTATTTCTGTCATCATCCACTCCCAGTTCCACATGGAACTTTGGACTACCTCTGCGTTTGGTTCTGTATGAGAAATCTGCGTGAAGCAGTCACTAGCTATTGCAGTGGTAGTTCATGAAATTATCATTCTATTTGCTGAGGTTGCCAGCCTCGTATGAACTTGGACATCCAGTAGCAATTTTCACATGTTAATATTGCAAAATATAGAATTATAAAATGTACAACTCACTCCAAATACAGACTTCTGGCTCAAGGAAATATTTTCGGCAACTTGATTAAGATGCCTCTTACACGTTTTCTGGGGTATTGTTTTACAATAGCATTCCACTATGATTTCGTATTCAGGTTCCTAGGATTCCGGACTTTGCGTATTAATAAAGGTGAGTTTCCTTACTAAGTTCAGAAGATGCTCAAATACGCTCTCCAGTCCTTTAAATTAACATCCTGATTCCATTTCTTTTCTTGGCTAGTTTCGACTGTCTTCTTGACGAGGTGAATTATCAGTGCGGTAATCTTAAATTTTTTTTAGATTTTAAGCAACACTCGGCCCACGCATTCCCATTGCTACGGGGAGGTGAAGTCAAGTTAGAGATGTTATATTTTAACATCTCAAAATCTCAAATGCCAACCCCTAGCAAATAACTTGCTGATTTTGGTAAAAGCATATCCCCACTACCATCGTTTATCTGAAATCTTCTTAAAGACAAAAATAAACTAATGTACTCTGCATGTCATCAACGAATTCATGTCTAACTTACAAGACCATATAAGATTTTCCGTTGATTTTGATCATGTTTACACTCACTACTTCTTAGATCTATCACAGATAATCTGTTTCAAGATTTCATTTTCTTGTAATTATCCATTGCAACAAAATCTGGCCGGAAATGATTACATCATTCTTGTGCTTCAAAAATCATATTCGTTATCTTCCTGTCCGTGTCTTAATCTGTCATCAGATTGATATTTACCGTGTGTTTTTGGACACGGTATATGCAAACTTTAACAACTTATCTGGCAACAGACCTGGGTTGTGGCAATTATTTGGATGACCATAGTCCCCAACTCACGGTTAGTTATGTATCTTCCCAAACAGAACTTCTTGATTCACAATAGACGTGTAAGCAATAAGACAACTTCACTGTGGAATCTCCGCTTTTACATTTTAATCCGTGCGTTCCAATTCACTATCGTTATCTTCCTATTAACACCTTGTATCACTACACAAAATAGACCATCATGACTTAAGGCCAATATTGCCCCCACCGATGTCTAATCTCACAAGGGATGGTCAATTAGGCCCAGACATGGCATGAATTGAAGGAAGAATGTGTAAGTAATGAAGCGAAAATAACAAATACTCTCAGAGGTGAGAAAAAAAGAAGGGAAGAGCACATAACGAATTAAAGGATGGCACAGGAAAATGTAACGATCGAGGTTATTTCGTCACAGTCAGCCACCTCGTTTCCTTCTATTCCAACGTTCGAGGGTATCCATGCTAATAATACTGTGCAGCCCCTATAATTTAGGTGTGTACTAAGTTGCAATATTTCTTCTGCGATGTCTTGTCGGCTACATTCATGTGCATTTCTTAGTGCTTGAAGAGCTGACAGTGAGTCGGTTAAGATTATTAGCTTTTTTGGAGGCTTCTCGGTAATTATTGCTAGTGCTTTTGCTATTGCCACCATTTATGTTTGAATATCGATGCGTTTTCAGTTACACTAACATTTTTCTTTAGCTTACAGGCTGGAATGTGTATTCCTATTCCGAGGTCTTCATTGTCTAGTTTTGCTCCATCAGTGTATACTTTTAAGCTTCCCTTAGTTATCTGTTCTAACTATTATCTAGCTATGTTTTAATGTCGTTTTTGTCTGCTTTTTTACTTATTATTTCTGCAAAATGGAGTCAATGTTAGGTTTCATGAGCTCCCAAGGACAAATCACGCGTTTATTTACTACTACATTTTATTGCATTTGTTATTGTATTATGTTGTTTTATTTCCTCAATGCACTTCCATCCTATTGGGTATCTTAAAGGATCAAGTGAGTTATCCCAGGTTGTAGGGAGATTCTTCACAAACATTGCATGGGCTGGGTGGTTTTTGTCTATTAGAACTTTAAGGGGAGGAGCTACACTGAAATGCTATTTTCGTTATTAATTGCTGGATTTCAATGAAAATGCACAGACTTAACCTATATCAATACTAGACACGAAAAATGAAGAGTTTTATGGCACTGCACTACTGGTTGCCATAGAAACAGCGGCCATATTGGATTCTATTGTTCTATTTCAATTTGCTAAGGCTTTTTTATTTATTAAGCTATGAATACCAAATATGAACACAACGTTTATCATTATATTTTAAAACTTTTCGATTGGTGGATTTTTGATAACTTTAATACAAAAAAAGTTGTAGGACTTTGAATATAGTGTCTAAAAAAAGTAACAAATTTTGATAAATTTTACATTACTTTTTGCAATAAATCAAAAGTTTGATCAGATACTCAAAATCCAGCAATGTGAAAGTTTTAAAAGATTATGGGCAACATATGTGCCAATTTTTATGTCAATTAACACATAAGTGTGGAAGTTTTAAGGAAATTAGGATGAGAAAATTAGATTTTGAGAAAATCGCATTTTTCTCCATAAATAGACTACAATTAAATAAGTCTGTAATATTGCCCCTGAAAAATTGCTTACTTGTCATTTAGAACATACTGGTAGCATAGCCAGCTTCCTCTGCAGCTTCCTATCTGGCTTTCTGTTGAAATTTGTGCCTAATTTCCTTCCTTGTCTTAGCGCAGTTTTCTGCCGTTTTAGAGCTGAGCAATATTGGATTCTTTGTTCTATTTCAATTTGCTAAAGCTTTTTTATTTATTAAGCTATGAATACCAAATATGAACACAATGTTTATCATTATATGTTAAAACTTTTCCAGTGATGGATTTTTGATATCTTTTATAAAAAAAAAAAAAGTTGTAGGACTTTGAAAATAGCGTCTAAAATAGTAACAAATTTTACTAAATTTTACATTACTTTTGTCAATTAACCAAAAGTTTGATCAGATACTTAAAATCCATCACATAAACAGTTTTAAAAGATTATGGGCAATATATGTGCCAATTCTTATGTCAATTAATACGTAAGTGTGGAAGTTATAAGAAAATTAGTATGAGAATAATGATTTCTTTAAAATCACATTTTTTGTTATAATTAGAATATAATTAAATAAGTATGTAATACTGCAGCAAAATAAAATAACTTACTAGTCATGCAAAACATACCGGCAGCATATCCAGCTACCTCTGCAGTTTCTTGTCTGGCTTTCTGTTGAGATTTGTGCTAAATGTCCTTCATTTTCTTAGTGCAGTTTTCTGCCATTTTAGAGCTGAGCACCAGACGTTTAACGCTTTCTTGCTCCTGCCAGTCGACAAGCCTCTTTTCCACTGTTCAGCCCCAGGACTTTCTTTAAAAATATAGCAGCCTCAGGTCCTTGATTAAATTCAGCAATATTAGGGCCATATGGTTTAATTGCTATGATCTGATTGAATGCTTTGCTATCACAATCACTTTACACGGTGTAGCAAAATTTATGTCGCGTCAGAGAACATCTTCACAAATCACTACCTGCCTCAGCTTCCATGACACTTGAACTTCCTAGAAAGAGGCAAATGTTTACATTAGTAAAATTTCAAATAAAGATGTAAACAAGCATTAATAAACTGTGCCTTAAAGTACAATGGAAGCAAAACAATACATGTAAGTAATGAAATATTTTTCTAAACTTGATATTTATGGAGATCAAAATAAATTACTGATAAGGTTGATAATGTTGGATTTTTATTCCCGTTAATGATATCCACCAAAAGATAGATATAAGTGGATGGAAGCAGACATCATCATCATCATCAGTTGATAAGATCTCTATGGTGTTGTTTGCTCCACTGTAGTGTATGGAATGTCAACTTGACCTACGCAGTGGTGTGTAGACATGGATTGAGTGTACAATGTGCGAATGATGATAAGGGTTCGTGTTGTTGACAAATGTTCTTTTCTCACACTCATGTATGACTGGAAGTCATCGACACCAACGACTGTGTACCTTTTCTAAAGTTTAATTGGACGTACACACTCGACAGCACAGATAGTGACAAATCACAGGTTGGCATAATACATCATAGTACAGTGGATAAATGGTCCTGCAATGTTATGTTACATGGGCACTCATGTAGATTAATATTATAATGGACTGTCAGTAGCCAAGCCCTCAGCATCGCCCATACATATAAATCATCTGACTTCACTGACTGAGCACGTCAGCTTATAAACAATATTTCAGATGGCTTCTAAACCTAATCTCGTTTAGCGACGATTCTCCCACATAATGTTCAGCACATATTTTTTTCATATAATAATATTGAACCGCTAATAACGGGTTCTCATGTGTAGCAGTGATCTCTGGACTAAACAAGCGATAATACGGGCATCCCCTTTCTCTTCTTGAAAGTCGCTACATGTTTTGGTTCCAAGATGGCTTCACTCGTGAACTTTCACTCACGTTTGGATGCAGATAATGAATCTGTCCTAAAGTTAGTCATTCATAAAACATTGCATTGCTCTGTAGATTTGATCATGAACAATTGACTGCATTCTACAGAATATAGTGCTGCTAGGAATCAAAGTCGTTTTCATCGAGTCAAATATATTCTCTTAGACATTCAAATCGTAACTATCGAAAATGGTGGCTTCGATCGAGAGTTCATAAGAGTGTCTTTGATTACCTTGGTAGAGGAAATATGGAACTGCCATTCCTTGGCAATATGAATAAACACTGGGGTAAAGCATACACGATAGGTCTAGACGACTATCACTTTCCCCACAAATACTGAGATCACTTTTTCCCGGCGACAGGCCGACATAGGAAACACACAGTCCCTATCAGGACGAAGCCAAATCACACCACACTCTAGCGACACATCCGCCGAATAGCCTTTGCCCTCTCTAGAGACAACAGAACATATAGTTCGACTTAGATATGTAAAGATATACAGATATAAGACAGACTCGTCCTACTCAGACAAACAATACACATAAATTCAGGCCATAGATATTCTGAAGCAAGAACAATCTATTATTACCCAAACAACGAATAAATCGCAGTAAAATGGATTTATCCGCGGAGTTTGATCGAAGAGATGGCACAACTTTCAAGGGAAGTAACTCAATAATGACTTTCCCTTAAGCACAAAAAAAAATTACCTATGTATAATATTGTAAGATATCAAAGACTGCACGTAACAGTCTTACCACACCTCCCGGGAAAAAAAAAAAGGAACTTTTTTTTTTTTTTGAAATACATCTAGGAGCAACGTACAATAGGCTCACAACGCATGAATAATGCGCAGATGAAAATATCAGGAATACCTATAACGCCTAATATGAGGCTAAGTCGACTTATGGAGCGACTGGTGAGAATGTGTCTCATAAACTGAGAGAAATTATTTCTCTACAAGTATATTTTTCCAGGAAGGTGTCATCAAAGTATAATACAATTCTGGCAATTACACAATGCCTAAAAAATTCATATCATCATTTCGTATTAGATATCTTAAATTTATGATTTATGAAGAAAAAAATCATCAAAGCACAGCGGTGAATAAACATCCATGAACCGCTATGTAGTGATACAATCATTATATTATTAAATTACAAATGTGTATCTATCATGATATAGAAAAGGAACTACTATAGAACTAGACATATCAAGAAGTCTAAGCCCTAATAGTTATGTGGAATCATGTGGGCATCTTGACAGAATGTCTGCCATCACATTATCTGATCCACGAATAGCTCGCACAGAGAAATGAAAAGGTTGAAGAGCAATTGCATATCGAGTAGACCTCGAGCTCTTCAAATTCTTACTCTTTATAGCAGTAAGAGCTTTTTGGTCGGTTTCTACTATGAAATGTGCGCCTAGAAGGAATCTCTGTAGTTTGAGGATCGACCAAACCATAGCTAATAGCTCACGGTCTAAAACCGAATAATTCCTTTCTGCCGCATTAAGTTTTCTGGAAATATACATTACAGGATGCAGAGTTCCAGAGTACTCTTGCATTAGTGCCGCTCTAATCCCAGTGGATGAAGCGTCACTACGAAGAACGAATGTCTTATCTTTAGTGGGTAGCACTAAAATAGGTGGTGTTGAAAACAATGTTTTAATCTTATCCAGAGAGCATTGGCATTCCTGAGACCAGTGGACCACATTTAGGCGAACCTTTCTTTAGAAGTGTTGAGAGAGGTGCCATGATAGAGGATAGATTCTGAATGAATCTGCCATAAAATTGAATAAGACCTAACAGACTTCTCACCTGTTTTTTAGTCTTAGGGATTGAGATGTTAAGTATCTTACTAGTATTATGGTCCTCTGTCTTTAGGAAACCATGACCAACTCGGTGGCCTAGGAAAGAAATTTCGCTAAAACCAATATAGGCTTTAGAGGGTTTCGCTGTCAGGTTGTGCTCATGCAAAGTAGACAGCAATTCATCTAACCCTGAATAGTGATCTTCCCAAGTATCGCTGAAAAGACAGATGTCGTCTAGATATGCAATGACATCTGACCGATAAGATAGGATTCGGCGCATCATGCGTACGAACGTAGCTGGTGCGTTCATAAGACCGAAAGGCATAAAATTCCATTGGAACAAACCTCTAGGTGTTGAAAAAGCCGTGAGAGGTTTGGCGCGTTCAGATAAAGGAACTTGCCAATATCCTTTAGACAAATCAAGTTTAGTGAAAAAATGAGATTTGGAGAGTCGAGTAAGTAGCTCTTCCAGTAAAGGCATAGGTTCGGCATCGAACTTCGTTACTTGATTCAATTTTCGATAGTCAACGCAAAGACGTATGTTATTGTCTTTTTTACGCACAATACATCGGCGAAGAATATGCAGAGGTGGATGGTTCGATTATTTTCAAATCTATCATCTCATCCAACTCTTTCTCGACCTGTGCTTGAAAATGTATAGGTATAGGATAAGGTCTAACCCTAATAGGAGTATGGTCAGTTAGAACAATGTCATGTTGAATGACATTCGTTTGTCCAGGGATGTCAGTGAGTACATCCTGAAATGTTTGCAACATAGTTGAAACTTGTCGCTGTTCTCCTAGAGACAAATCAGGAGAGACAGTAACGTTCTTCCATGATTCACTGGAATGAAGTGGGATCATTGGAAGAGGAAGATTTACATCTGAAAAACTTGTTTCCTCATCCTGTATCACGGACAGTGATGAGTAATGACCATGTTGTACTGGAGAATTGTCCGTTGCTTGGAAAATGGGTTGCAAATAATCCGGACGTTCATGGAATTCAGTAAGCATATTGATGTGGAAGGTTTTATGCTTCCCATCAATATCGACAATATAGTCGACATCGGAAATTTTCGATATTATATCGTACGGACCTTTCCAAGAAATAAGTAATCTGTTTTCCCTACAAGGTAGTAATACAAATGCTTAGTCACCAGGACAAAGTTGTCGTAAGCATCTCTTCTTATTCGCAAAGCAAATTGCCGTAATTTTTTGTTCTCAACGCCTTCGTTTAGGGTTTCGTGTTCAAATTGTCAGAAGAAGAAGTTGCTAATTTGCATTGCTTAAGCGAAAGAGGCCCGATAATTTTTTGTCTCAACGCGATCGGACATACCTTTAGACATTGGATGGTAAGATACTACTTAAGATCTATCTATCTGAAGGGAAGGACATTACTTGAGACATGGTGGTATCTGATATAGGTTGGGTGCATGGTCTGACAATATCTCTCCGTGGGGAAAACCGCCGAGAAAATATTAAGCCAAAGAGCATCTGCAATTTTCAGCAGTATGAATTGCTATTCAGAGATAGCCTCCT